>JAOPTO010001569.1:123082-178503 GCA_033822845.1 Tetrapedia diversipes | reverse complement strand
CGTCAAATTAACGGGTTTCGTAAACCTAGTGTTAACTACTGTAAATTTTATTAACCTATGGTTAGTTTCTTAAAAATTCTCTAAATCCATTTTTCCAATTCTTAAAGCCATTTTTCTATTATTCTAAAGAGTTACTACATCGAAGATTTCACTTCTCTTCGTAAATATCTATTCATCATACCTTCATTGTTCTAGTTATGGTAATTGCACCGCTATTTATGATTCGTTCTTCTAAAATTTTCCAACAAACTGTTCCAAGTGCCATTTTTCTTCCACCCTAAACAGTTGCTACAAATTTGTTCGATTGTCGGTTAGCCACGTTGATAAAAAGGGTTCGGATGCTGTTGGTGGAACAAACGTGTGACGAACGAGGTGCAACAATCTGTCACGAAGTGTGTCACAGGCGACAAGGGTGCGATATTCGCCGGGCAAAAACGAAAGAATCTGCTAACGACTTTGGAGAACGAGCCCTGTTGGCGGAACGTTCGCGAGCCTTTAACTTCTGATAAGCGCAAAAAGCAAGCTAATTTTGTGACGTGTAAAATACCCCTAAAATCAACATCTTTAGCATCTCAAAATCATTCGGAGTTCCTTTATGACCTATTCAATACAAATAAATTAATTCCTTTTAATTACTCATTTTTCGGTTTGTTTTGCTCATTTAACGAAAAAGCGACACCAAAAGTCTCCTTCTCTTCCATAAATAAGCAATTTCTTTTTAACTTGCCTACCGTTCTTTATAATTGGTCTCTTAACACTATTCCTACCGACACTTCACGTATACCTATTCCTACAGCGACATTACCACGTAAGACAAACTACAAATTTTTCTCAGAAACTAAACAATGAAAAAAGAAGTGAATATTGAAAAATGTATTATAGGTTTATTTGAGGAAAAGTCTAAAATTTAAAGACGGTTCGATTACGTTGTATATGTAAAATTCTAATCGAAATTTTAAAAACGGTCATTTGACCGATCGTGTTAAAAGAGCTAACGGTGTAGAATTTTTCTGTTCTACAAATGAACAAATTCCACTCAACCGGTGTTTCACTTTCTTTAATTAACAAACAAAAACTGAAAGTTCAAACAAAAGGAACGACAAAGAGTTTCTTTTTTCTACAAAAAAGGAACTTTCTTTTTTTAATAATCTTTCCAACAATTGTTTCGTTACTTTTACTCCACAAACAGAAATACAGTCTACAAAGATGGCCTTCTTCTTCCCCCCGAAAAAGGAGAGAATTTTTAATAGAGAAGGGTGCACGGTTCCTCTTCCACGTACTTGCATAGTTCCAGAAAAAAAAGAGCGTCGGGGGAGAGTTGCCGCGGGCAAAAAAGGACCTTCCCCGTTTAACAGGAAAATTTTTTTAGCGACGTCGCCATTCCGCTTGGACACTCCCCAAGCCATCGTCGCTCGCAGGGCCGTACCTGGCGAGCGAGGATGGCGCCTGGACGTGGCGTTTCGCAGAAGAGGACCGTTGCAGGCGTGCACGGCTTCCAGAATTCCTGTCTCGACGATTTCCGCAGAACGTCGTGTGGGGAGCCGTCGCGACGTTGCCATTTTACTTTCTCGCCAAACGACGGACAAAACCGTGTTCTTAATGTGCCATAAAAAGAAAAAAGGTGTTTGAATTATTATTCGACGCGACCTCGACGATTTTATCGAGGAGAATCTTCAATTGCAGGAAATGTATTGGTCGAAGGCATTAAATGGTAAGAAAACTAGAAATTTGCAAGAATTACCGATTTTTGAGGTACTTTTAATACCAAAAATGATTTAAATTATTATTTGACGCAACCTCGACGATTTTATCGAGAACAATCTTCAATTGCAGGAAATGTATTGGTCAAAGGCATTAAATGGTACCAAAACTGGGGATTGCAAGAATTACCGATTTTTGTGGCACTTTTAATATCAAAAGTGATTTAAATTATTATTCGACGCGACCTCGACGATTTTATCGAGAAGAATCCTCAGTTGCCGGAAACGTATTGGTTTAAGGTACCAAATGGTAAGAAAACTAGAAATTTGCAAGAATTACCGATTTTTGAGGTACTTTTAATAACAAAAGTAACTTAAATTATTATTCGACGCGACCTCGACGATTTTATCGAGAAGAATCCTCAGTTGCCGGAAACGTATTGGTTGAAGGCATCAAATGGTAAGAAAACTAGAAATTTGCAAGAATTACCGATTTTTGAGGTACTTTTAATAACAAAAGTAACTTAAATTATTATTCGACGCGACCTCGACGATTTTATACAGGAGAATCTTCAATTGCAGGAAATGTATTGATCGAAGGCATTTAATGGTACGAAAACTGGGGATTACAAGAATTACCGATTTTTACGATACTTCTAATACCAAAAGTGACATTTCAAATTTTTATATCTGATGTTTATCAATAATACCAGTAGATAATAAATAAATATAGGTATGCAGTAAAAAATATGGAGGCTTCCTTTATTAACATTTTTATTAAAGTAAGAATTAAATTACACGGGAAATTTTAGTTAAAGGGTCAGGAGTGAACAATTAAAAATGTGGGCTATGGTTCAGTATACTTATTTAAATGACATTGATACAAGAGAGGACAATGTAAAACATAATTTTACGGTATGGAAATATTATTCATATACTTATTTTTATCGTCATTATGGTAGAACACTATTTTATTTATCGTGCTATTTCTTATTAATTAATTAATTTGTTTTCTTGATCTTAAACTTTTGTCCGTTACTGTATTCCAATTTCGTTTACGTCATCACCGTTGTTATCGAAGAACGATATAAACTCCTCACTTGCAAGTATTTACCGACGATCACTATCGACGACACTGAAATGCAAATTTTCTTGAAATATCCATGATACCGGTAACGGTATTACCAGTGCCACAGTCTCTAACAGAAACCACTTCAAACGGTGCCGCCGTTTGATGCATTAGCACGCATTAGGACAAAACTTATGCGACACATTTTCAGGTTCCGCGGTGAACACGTTAAGGGATCGTCAAAAAGATCGAGATTCGAGGATCGAGGAAATTATAGGATCTTGAGGCGTGGAAGAATAGGACGGAAAGAGGGCGAGAGTCCCGGGGGAACGGCGATTTCGTGAAATTTGAAGGTTCCATTCAGAAATCGCCGAGGCTCATGCAAAGCAGCGGCCGTTCCAGACGAGGAGCGACGAAGAAGGGAGCCGGGTCAATAGACGATAATTAACGGAGCTACCGAAAGGAAGCTGATTATACAAATGCCGTTGTTTCCGAAGAAAACGACTCCAGAGGGTGCTACCGGGCAGACGACGAATCCGCGTCGTTTCACGGCTCGTATGGGCGCCGACAGGCAACGTCACAACTCCGAATTTCCGGTTTGTGTACTGGGACATACGGTAGCGAACAAAAGTTTGAGACCAAAGGGTCAAACAAAATAAATTGATTAATTAATCAAAAATAACACGATAAATGAAATTCGGATTCTATGCTAATTAATAAATAGTGTTCTACCATAACAATAAAAAATAACACGATAAATAAAATTAGTATTCTATGCTAATTAATAAATAGTGTTCTACCATAATAACAATAAGAATGGATAGATAAATAATATTTGCGAACCATGAATGTTTTACATTGTTCTGTCGTTTTAAACTTTTGTTCGCTACTGTAAATTAATTAATTAATGAGAAATAACAGTGTAAATAAAATTCGTATTTTATGCTAATTCTACCGTAATAAGAGTAAAAATAAATATGTAGATAACATTTGTAAACCATAAAATTATGCTATACATTGTTCTGTCGTTTTAAACTTTTGTCCGCTACTGTAGCAGTTACTGAATCGTTATGCCTATGACAAAATATTGCTTCCATTTCGTGCATTAAAATAATTGATTAATTGCTTATAATCAGCTGGCTATTATTTATTAATACAAAGATATTGACTATGTAATTTTTCGACAAAATGACTGTTTTTTTAAATTATGTGTTAGATTGTCAATAAAGAATAGTTTTTGTTACATATTCTCGTTATGCCGAATGAAATTTGTGAAACCTTCGCAGTAATTAGAAAACTTGTAGATGGGTTACAAATGTGAAACAGAGCGTATTAATAATAATGATATCTACATTGCCTCGTGTTCATTATGGGTCATCAATGATTGTTTCATTCGATAAACGAAAATATTCCTTTTTGTAGCTTGTAAACGAGATGAACATAAGAGAGCACTGAAATGTCAGAAATTCAATATAAATGCAGTTTACCTCTAATTAGATACGTTAACACGATATTTACGATGAGCATACTTCCTACCAAACTAATAAATATTTATAACACCTGATGAAAACTTATTACTCTATTATGCATTTAGAATTTATTGTAAGTCGTAATTATTTTATTTGGAATTTTTTTTAAATTAATACACCAAGCATAAGAGCACCGTCAGTATTATAGAGATTTACGTAACATTTCCACTTAAATTTTAAATTCCATAAAATTCTTTAAACGTAAAATTTCAATCATTCTTCATTTCTGTTAAACAGTAATACTTTTTCACTAGCTACATTTCGATAAAACCTATTTCAAGCTGAAGAGAACACAATGAATTAGAATTTGCAGGAAACAAGCCGAGGAGACGAAAGGGCACCAAGTCAAAGGTCAACGTGGACGCGGAAAAGGGCGAGGCAACAGGGCAAGGGATAAAAAAAAGTGGAAGGAGGAGGAGGGATGCGAATAAAGACACGCGGTGGAGAAGGGATAGGGTGGAAAAAAGAGGATGCCACTCGCGGACTTACGAGCCCTCGACTGACTGCGACCCCGGACTAATGATCGAAGAAAGGAGCCGCCTAAACGACCCGTGTCCTCGGGTGTTAGGCCCTCCTTTGGCCGGGATTCACAGGAGAGTTCAGGGGGTTCCCTCGTTACCGACTGCCAAAGTCGGCCGCATTTTCTAGCGATGGGATTAACTTTCATGTGGTTCTTACGAATCTGAACGAATCTCAACGAATCTGACGACTATAGAACAGCTTTTAGAGCGGCGAAAGTGTAGTAAACTATGATTATGAAAAGATTAAGTAAGATTATTAATAAAATGCGAATTTTCATGCATTTATGAAAGATTTTTGAAAAATAGACCGCATTTCCTAGCAATGAAATTAACTTTCATGTGGTTCCTACGAAACTTAAAGAATTTGATGACTATAAAACGGTTTTCAGAGCAATTAAAACGTAGTAAAAAGATTAAGTATGGTTATCAACAAATTGCGGATTTTTATGCATTTATGAAAGATTTTTGAAAAATAGACCGCATTTCCTAGCGATGAGATTAACTTTCATGTGGTTCCTACGAAACTTAAAGAATTTGACGACTATAGAACAGTTTTCAGAGCAATTAAAACGTAGTAAAACAATTAAGTATAGTTATCAATAAATTGCAGGTTTTTATGCATTTATGAAAGATTTTTGAAAAATAGACCGCATTTCCTAGCGATGAGATTAACTTTCCTGTGGTTCTTACGAAACTTAAAGAATTTGATGACTATAGGGCAGGTTGTAGGGCAACGAAACGTAAAAAAATATTAAGTATAATCAGTAGATATGGAGTACTATTTTTCGTCGAGTTTTGATCGATTTTAATTGGAAAATTGAATTTGTAGCAATTTGAAGATGAGATTTCGGTATTGATGCTTTGTAAAGCTGCTATAGCTCGTGTAGAATCGGTTGAACTCTACAGATCACAGAGAAACCGCCTCCCACCACTCCTCCCGATAAAAGAATTTTCGAAAAACAGAACAAATATACTGTTTTGTTCTAAATTCCACTTGTTTCTATGGATATTAAGAAGGATTATAGTTTGTTTAAATATTCATGTATTCTATATCTTTTTTACTGTCAAATTTTATAAGTTTTAAAGTAAATAATTATTATTAGCAAATAACTGTTCAATATATAGAAAACCTGAATATAACATTCAAATAATGAATGCTCGGATAAAGGAGGTTCTGCTGTATTTGCTTCAAAAACAAACGATATAAGTTTGAACGCATAAGATTTGTATTTTTAATCTACTTGGAAATACTGGACCAATAAAAGGAACGACCTGTGGAGTCGTTAATTAAATTTCGATTATCTCTGAACGGTAAGTATCATTCTTCTTTTTTTTTCAACTTGTTCATTAAGAGTTTAGAGATATTTCACGATTAAACGCAGCTGATGTTTTTGTTTCCATCCCTGGCGAAGGGATAGTTGGAGTGAGCCATCCGCTTTCCAGACGGGACGACCACAAATTCCCCTCTCGAACCGATTAGTCGACGCATGAAACAACAGACGCATAATTTTTCATCAAATCAACCCCGGGGTCCTCGTAGCCTTGACCAACAAGCTACTCCAGTACAATCAATAAAAAACAGAAGAGAAACACCAAGGATTCTTCGTAAAAATCGTATCAATTGTACACGCTCGGTCCCAGAACGCACAACTCATCAATCGTTACGACACGTGAATCGAAGGGACATGCGAGAGCGGCGCAGGCGAGAATAAAAGTGGCCGCTTTCGAAACGGTACAGGTGTATTTACACGCATACGTTCGACGATTAACCAAACGAGACAAGGGTCTCCCGTATCGAACACTATCTACCCAATATCGAAACATCGCTGAGCGATTTCGTCCGTCGTGTTCGTCTCTCACCTTTATCCGTCTCCCTTTCCCCTGTGCTCGATTTCAGCTCGCCATCTTCGTCTCGAGTCCAACAAGACAGCCGTGCGTGTCTTTATCTTGCCGACGCCACGACCGTGCGCGACCGTCCTCGTTCCACCAATGACTCGAGCGCATGCGTGTTACCTCTTAGCGCGGTCCCTAACCCCCACTCCTATCGCCTCCCCACCACCGACCCCACGATGCTCTCCGTCCTGTGCGCACTCGCGTCTCGCGCATGGCGCGTGTAATTTTCACGTAGCCCCCTCTTCTTCTACTGTTCGCGTCCCTCTCGCACTCTCGCGTTCCCCGATACATTCGTCCTCGTCGTACGGCAGCGGCAGCCGGATGAACGAGTCCGTGCGATCATTCTCGCTCTCTCCAGCCCGTGTCGGCGCGGATGAAGGAGAGCGGCACCCTTTGAAGTCCAGTTGGGAGCCAATTACACGAGTCACACAGGGCCGCACGCACCGCGTCTCTACCGCACCGAAAATATTATTGCGCCCGCGCCTCATAGATCGATTAAAACCGAAAATTATGATTGTGGCCGCGCGGAACGAAAGCTGGAAAAAGGGGGCCGCCTGCACGGATCCGTGCGCCCTGGGAGGGGATTAAGCGCTTAAATTAATTAACGATCGAGAGCTGCTTCGTTCGGGGCCGGCCACGGAAGCGGATAGACGTCGGAATCGATTCGTGGATTACTGTTCGACGGGCCAAATTTTTCACCTGGGAGGACCTCGGGCTTAGTTGTTTTCTGAATGTTTTATCGAAGGGATTCGTGTCCGTGTTACCCACACGCATGCAGACGCGAGCTAACGAGGTTGAGCGCCCCTTTAACTCATTAGTTAATTGCGTTTCACGATATTTTCGTCTTGACCGAGGGCTTTTCGTCGATAAATTTCCTGCCGATTTCCGTGGCTACGAAACCTATCCAGTCGCTTTGTCACGCTGCCAATCGCGTCAAGGTTCAATCGGTTCGCTCGGTTTTGCATGTTTTATGCTCCATCGACGGGTAAACGAATTAACCGCGCGTAACGATATTTTTCTCCGATCGACCGCGGTATTATCGAGAACTATGCAGCTTCCGTTCGCAGTCGATTAATCTTTCTCTCAACGAGAGATCGAAGCTGAGACAAGTATCGTTTCAAATTCTGACAATGGTAATACGGTACTATTTTATGAAGTACCCTTATACATTGCGATACACTAATGACGCGTCGATTAACAGTCGTAAAAACGTTCCCCACATCTGAATTCATCATCGAGACAACACCATCGCGTTAGGTCAATTAACGATCGCATTCCACCTCCGTTCGTTCCATCCCGTGTACCATTACTGCTTTACATTACAAACTCAACCGCTATCGTATCGTCACGTAATTCCTGCAATTAATGGATCCAATTAATTATCAGCTCGATCGCGAGCGGACCCGCGCGATTCGTTGGATAGAGAACGCGTATCGATCGGGACGGTCGATAAGGTATCCTCGGCTAATTGGACCACGCAATCACCACGGATAACGTTCCCATACACGCTTATTACATCGAAGATCGATGCATCGAGCGCAGACGATCCTTGCATCTTTTGTTATAAATTCTGTTGAAGTAAAAAAAATATTGATTTCTGCCTGAAAACTGTACATGCTGAAATCATTCAAGAATAATGGATTCCCTCTTCATGACTATTTTGCGTTACCTTGGAGTTTAAGGACGCGGCAGCCAAGTATATGTAAATGTTCGCACTGTAGCCGCGTTTTCCAGGTTTTTTCATTTTTTGTTGTACGCCAGTTGCATAGACACCACCGACACTTTCCAATAAATATAGTATCTACTATAGTATAGTGTCACATTAAGTTAAACTTTTGGCAAATGAAATTAAACTCTGGGCAAATAAATTTAAATTTAGGGCAAATACAGTTAATTTTTAGACAAATGAAATTAAAGTTAGGTCAAATAATGTTAACATTTTGGTAAATGAAATTAAACTCTGGGCAAATAAAATTAATCTTTAGACAAATGAAATTAAACTCTGGGCAAATAAAGTTAATCTTTAGGCAAATGGAATTAAACTCTCAGGTAGCACTAAATTTTATTTATATAAACATCGCATTTCCACATAGGCAAACAGATATTCTGGATAAAGTACGGTATGAACAAGCTCAATTCAATGTGGTGTTAATTTCGAAGCGGATCAGGCGAAAAATTTAAGACGAGGTTTACAGGGGACCAACAGTTAAAACTGGAATCCCTGATGAGAGTTAAATTCCGTTTGCCTAAAGATTAACTTTATTTGCCCTAAGTTTAAATTTGTTTGCCCACAGTTTAATTTCATTTGCCAATACTATATATATACAGTCATTTTTAACACGAGCTTTTTTATTCTTCTACATAACCCCTCAACAAATTCAACAACAAAAGTGGAATTCGCGTTTCGCCAAGCACAACCTGCGTTTCATCCTCCCCCCCCCCGCCATGAATGGAGGATAATCGAGTTTCTCGCGTATATATTTAGTTCGAATTTCCCCACGATAACGACGGCATGTGTAACACGGTCGAACATGTCGTAAACACGAATTAATTATACGATATTCGCAAGCGGAAATAAAATCAGAGAGCAAAGAAGGGTGCACCCTCCCGCGTCGAGCCGCGGCTCCCTTCTGATTCATTTGCCGGCGTCATGCAACTTTGTGATTCGTCCTCGAGCGCATTCCTGCGCTCCCGGCTACCGTTCCCGGCGAAAAGAACACCCAGCGTTTACGTACCTCAATCCGTTGCCTTCATAAATAATTGTTTTAAATTCCTTTTCGAGGCCTGAGATCGGCGCCCGTCATTCTTCAGGCTTCCTCTGCCCTGCTTTTTCCTTGTCCGAGGCGATGGAGTTATCTGCGTTTGGTCGCTACTTTTATATTTCTCTGTAATTTCATGGTTTTTCAACCCTCGTTTCGGGGTTTCCGTAATCGTTCGAAGATTTCTCAATCTTTTAAGTAAACTTCGCTAGTTTTTAGAAGCGTTTATATTTTTTAAACAACTAGCACAATTTTTAAGAAGCTTTTTAGTCCGTTGGAAATTCTTTTACAAGAAAAATTCATTAACTTTTTAAAATTCATTACTTTTTACAGTAGTTTAATTTTTAAATAAACTTTTCGCTATTTTTTATCAGATCTATACCCTCTTAAAGAACTTCATCGACTTTTTGAAAGTATTTGACTTTTTTAACCAATTAAGTGTGGCGACCTCTTTACAAAATACCCCTCAGTGTGTGTCGCGATAATCAAGCGATGGCGGATATAGTTATAAATCCAACTCAAATTATTTATAATTTTCATTTGTTTTTTTTATTTCGTGTTGACCTCTAAATATATTAAACTTTACGAATATAATTTAGTTTTCACCAAAATTACAATTTAAATATCAAATTGTAACAAAATTTTACGCATGACGGATATAGTCGTCATGACACAAAATTTTGCCATATCTCCATGACGGATATAATCGTCAAACACACTTAACTGGTTAAAGAATTTTCGCAATTTTCTTTTACTGATTTCTCAATTTTTGGAAAAACTTTTTAAATCCTTACAAATCTTTTTTTTAACGAATTGTTATTATTTTCCATAAATTTTTTTCGCTTTCTAAAGAATTTTTTAATTTCTTTCGAATATTTTGCTTTTCCAAAGAATTTTTACAATTTTCTACCAATTTTTATATTTTCAAAAGAATTTGTAACATTTTTTATCTAGTTTCCACTTTGTTCAAATTTTTTTCAATTTTCCAAACATTTTCCTTATCGCACACTACATTCCCTCGCTAATTTCGATTCGCGCTTCCTCCAGCTTTGGCCAGCAACGACCAACGACAGCAACAAACAAACGAGCGTGCATCCGCACAAAGAGACCGCCGTTTACGATTCGCCGCCGGTTGCGAAACGATCGACGCAACGCGCAGATCCGATGGCACGCACGCTCTAATTTTGAATTATATACGTTCGTGGAAGAAATGGTTTCACGGTAGTCTCGCGTTTAACGCGGGCAAACCTGCGCAGCGAACATCGTGATGATCGACGAATATTCGAATTAGTGTTTCAACTAGCCTCTGTTGCCTCTCATAATAGCTGCATTTCGCAATCGAGTCTATGACCAGTTACTCGTTTCTTGTCCCAGAAAGCAACATGTGTGACAAGAGACCAATAATTTATTAGGCTGCCGCGTAAGTTTCGTCCTGTTGTTTCATTCGTACAAAGCATCAACCCGAAATAGTGAGCTGAAATTTTAAAAGAAGCTTGAAACGTTATATTTCGGTCAATTTGAAAGGTGATTATTGAGCGTTTGCAAAAAATATGGGAAATGGTATAAAAATTGACTTTTTATGAGGAATTTCCATCATTGAATATTTTATGCTATGTAAATTTTAATTTAATCTGAAAAGTCAATTTAACACTATTTCTATCAAGACGCGTTAAATAACCGGTTTTAAAATTTCGATTAAAAATTCCTATATACAACGTAATTGAATCGCCTTTAAATTTTACTTCTTCTTAAATATGCGTATAATACATTTTTCAATATTCACTTCTTTCTTCATTGTTTATTTTCTGAGAAAAATTTATAATCTATCTTACCTACCACGACCGGTCAAATGACCGTTTTTAAAATTTCGATTAGAAATTCCTATATACAACGTAATTGAATCGCCTTTAAAATTTACTTTTCCTTAAATACATTTATAATACATTTTTCAATATTCACTTCTTTCTTCATTGTTTATTTTCTGAGAAAAATTTATAATTTATCTTACCTACCACGATCAGTTATTTGACCAATCGTGGTTGAAATAGTATTAAGAACTGAAAGACAATCGTACGAAATGTTTTATCGTTCGAATTGTAAAAATAATCTATGAAAAGTAACCTAAATTTCTTATAAATTGAATCTTTGATCTTAAACTTTTGTCCGTTGCTGTAGCTCCGAAGCTTTTCAAGCAAATAATGACAGACCGAATGACAGGGAATTTCCTGTACGCGTTCTCTATCGAATTCGCCCCGTTTGCAGCAGTAACGAATTCTGTTTCGTGCAAAGCAGCCTCACTTATTCTCGCTCATTACCATTGCGATGGAGAAACGAATACCTGCACGCGTACTGTTATGCAGAAAGGAAGGTTGGAAACAACACTTAAATAAACTTAACACTCCCTTGGCACTTTACCAAGATTTTTATTGTATGGACCAAAATTACAGACAAGGTAACTCTTGGACACCAATTATTGAATCGAGGCTCGAGATTTTCGATGGGGTGTTTATATTTTCCGATGTCAAAGAAAAGTCTGGTGGAGGTTCACATGGGAAAAATCACTGTTTTCACCGTTTTACGTTATCTATTCTGCGACTTATTTGCATTGGTAGACGATGATTAACACTAGATTGCCGGATGTTGGGTATATATGTACCTATTTTGCCTAAAGTGAGTCAATTTGACTCAAACATGAAAATTGAAGTTTTTAAAAAAGATGAAACTTTATTTTTAAGAAAGTTTGTTCAAAGTAGTTTTTACATATATGTGCTGCTTTTGAAATACATTTTCTGCAGATTTTTTTTATTATATTTAGCACAAACGCCCTTACTTCCATTGCTTTCATATGATGCTTGAACTTGACAAAATCACAAGTGAGTCAAATTGACTCACTCCGGCAATCTAGTGTTAATTTAAAAAACGTAAAAGTAGACGCATGGTATAATAGTACTTAACTTCCCTTTCGACACACGAAGCGTCGATTCTTAACCCTTTGCGGACTATCGCCGCATATATGAGTTCTGCGTAAACCATAAATTTGGCCGAGGAACTCATATACATATGCGTTCGGCGAAAACAGCTGATAGAACCGAAAGACTCATATATGTGTCTCACGTATACACATTGCTGTGGCGGATGAACCAAAAATTTAAGAATTTAAATTTCTAATAAATGATGTTAATAAACAAATAAAAATTTTATTTATCCTGTGGAGAATCTGTGCGTGTACATATGTCCAGAATTAGACAGCCTGCAGTGCTGTAGAGAGAAATGTGCGCTGGCAATTTCAAACGACTATCACGACAGCGGCTCGGTCCCGCGAAACGCTTGGTTTTCGAACCGTCCCGTTATACCCAAGACTTCGAGCGTTACCGAACCGATCGCCTGCGAGCAAGAGCAAAAATCAACTTTGAAGATCGCCTTGTGGCGACACGGAAACTCTGCGGGTGTTCTAAGGTGCTGCATCAAACGCTTTACAACAGGGCCTGAACATCGGCCCGTCATTAGGCCCAAACGGCCAGCCGATCGTCATTACCACGGGTGTTTGATTGCAGCCTCATTAGAATCCGGAAAACACTCGCAGAGAGTCCCTTCCATGTCACCACATTTTCCCCTTCTCAATGCGACCAGGGAATATAAATACAGGACCTTCCTGGGCGTGACAACACAGTTATACAGTCAATCTATCGCAATCAATCTATCACAGTGTATCTATCATTCACTCATATTAAATTCGAGTGCAAAGGGTTAAACGTATTAAACTTTACGAATATAATTTAGTTTTCGCCAAAATTACAATTTAAATATCAAATTGTAACAAAATTTTACGCATGACGGATATAGTCGTCATGACACAAAATTTTCCATATTCCATGACGGATATAGTCGTCATGACACAAAATTTTGCCACATCTCCATGACGGATATAGTCGTCACGACACAAAATTTTGCCATATCTCCATGACGGATATAGTCGTCACGACACAAAATTTTTCCATATTTCCATGACGGATATAGTCGTCATCACACAAAATTTTGCCACATCTTCATGACGGATATAGTCGTCATCACACAAAATTTTTCCATATCTCCATGACGGATATAGTCGTCACGGCACAAAATTTTGCCATATCTCCATGACGGATATAGTCGTCAAACACACTTAACTGGTTAAGAAAGAAGAACTTTTCCCCTTCGCGACGCGTTCAGGGAATATAAAACACAAACTTCCCTGGGCGTGACACAGTCACAATCACAGTTATACATTCGATCTATCATTCAATCTATCAGTTACATTCAATCTAACAGTTACACAGATATACATTCAATCTATCACAGTCATGCATTCGATCTATCAGTCAATCTAACACAGTCACACATTCGATCTATCAGTCAATCTATCACAGTGTAATCTATCGCAGTACAGCAAATAAACATACTCTACAGCCTAAAAGCTCTATCCTTTCCTGCCTTCCCCTCTTGGTCCTTAACACTAAGTTTACGGGACCCGTCAATTTGAAGGGTTTTAAACTTTAACCCTTTGCACTCGAGAGGTGATTGTTAGTCACCTGAAGATAGTGACTTCAAAGATTTTTAAATGTAAAATACTTACTAACATTCGCCTATGTTAAACGACATTTAGTTTAGTTAAGTAGTATACTAAAATTTACACATATGACTGTTTAATCTCTAAGCCTAACTAACAAACAAACTAACTGAAGTCTGAAAATTTGCTGAACTATCATTTGGCGACTAACAGTCGCCTCTCGAGCGCAAAGGGTTAAATTTGTAAACAAAATTTACAAAAATAATTACTATTATTCCTAATGGCGATCTTTAGAACAATCGCCGTAGTTAACACTATTCCTACCACGACCGGTCAAATGACCGTTCCTAAAATTTCGATTAGAATTTCATATACACAACATAATTGAATCGCCTTTAAACTTTAGACTTTTTCTCAAATATACGTATAATACATTTCTCAATATTCACTTTCTTTCTCATTGTTTATTTTCTGAGAAAAATTTGTAGCCTGTCTTACGTGGGAATGTCGCGGTAGGAATAGGTATACGTGAAGTGTCGGTAGGAATAGTGTTAAGCGACAAGCAGATTATCTTATTGCAAATAACGTATTGGCGATTTTTAGAACGATCGCCACAGTTAGGTGATAAGCAAAGCATCTTACTACAATTGCATATTGGTAATAAGATTGGGAGGTGTCTAATGTTGTCGAGGAACTACCGAGCCTCGACGAGCTAACGAAGGGCAGTCGAATAAAGAATTTCTGAAGGAAAAGTCTTCCCCTACGTCTATTTTTTTCTGTACCTTGTACCTACTATACTAACAATTTTTGTTGACTTTTATTAACCCTTTGCACTCGAGAGGTGACTGTCAGTCACCAAATGATAGTTTCGCAAATTTTCACTTTAGTTAGTTTGTTCATTAATCAGATTCAGAAGTTAAATAGTCATATATGTAAATTTTAATATATCACTTAATTAAACTAAATGATATTTAATATAGGTAAATCCCGGTATATATTTCGAGTTTGAAAATTTTTGAAGTTGCTATTATTAGACGACTAACAGTCATTTCTCGAGTGCAAAGGATTAATAGAGTGATACGAATAAACCCTAATCTATCTCCCTCTCAGCACTGCAGTTTCAATTTTTTTATAACGTATACCTATATCACTAGTACACATACATTAGAAATAAATGTACAAGAAATGTCCGTAAACCTAGTGTTAACACATTGCGGACCAGACATTTTATTGCTAACCGTATCCAGTGGCCGGGTCTTCTTTTGCGTCAAATATTTTTAAATCAGTGATGATTTGTTAGCGGTTAAAAATCATTGTCACGTGAAATATTTATTTTCAACAGCAACTTTAAAAGTGTTTAAAATTCTTTAATATATTTCAATAAGTAAAAATTTGTGCAAACTAAAAATTGTTAAAAGTATGATATTCAATAAAACATAACTAAGTGAAGTGGAACACCACAAAGGTTGCAAACATAGCTGGTTTCACTTCTTTTTCCGTTGATTTTGCACACTTTGCAACATCTTGTCGTGAAATTTCTTGTTTTTCGAAAATTTTTTCTTTCTTGTTTTTCAGAGTTTCAAATAATTAATTCACGATACAAATTACCGAAAACTGCCCTTGACTATCACGTAGCAATTGTACGATGTCTTGTTAACGACCTTCTACGACGCAATATGAAAGACGAGATATCTCGTCATCGTCACCGAACGATGAAACATGCAAGATACAAGACGAGATATCTCGTCAGCGGTCCCTAACGCTGAAACAGAAAAGACGAGATATCTCGTCATCCGTCCGCAACGTGTTAAAGTCCCAAACCAACGTTCTCCGGAACCACCCTGAAAGGGGGTCGCGTGGGATCCCGCGCGTCGAATAAATCCAGCAATACGGTGGGTGGCGCAAAGGTGACCATCCTGATCCTCGCCCGCCTCACGATGGGCCATGGTTCATCGAGATATACGATGGTAAACTCTTTCTTCCCCCATTTCACTACCTCTCGCCCTCTCGTCCAGCGTCTGTCGTGGGTCAGGCCCACGCTCCTCTCCCTCTCGCGGGGCCTCTCGTGGTCCCAGGATAGGACCACCCACCCAACCTATACTTAGCGAGGTGTCGGCAAATTGAGCTATAGACGCCGAGGGTAATGCAACAGAGGGGTGTCCGGTCGATCGTCGAGGGTGGGGGGTGCGCGGCGTGGACCAGCATCGTCGATGCCATCCGGTGCGAGGTTATTAGGGGCCTTGACGGGGCCCTGGTCGGGCCGTGCACGCTGCCACCACTAATTTCTTACGGCACCTGGCCCGTTCTTTTACCGCAAAACCCCGAGTTGGGCCCTTTTCACGGGATTTCGGCCCGATTGCCGGGGACCCTTCGACACCGGTACCTGTTCTTATTGAGGTCCGTCGATGAGAAGCCTTCACCGGCCTTCTGCAACCGATCTGCCTCTTCTTGCGCGGTTCCGGGACGCGGAAGGTCGTGTTGCGTCGGAGGATACACTGATAGCGATAAATCAGCGGGTAACCGAAGATCGGTGCAAGATGGAAGCATTTGCAACGTGTTGCACGGCGTGATGGGGCTGTAAGGGAGCATTAGGCTCCGTGTATCATGGTTGTTATTCTGCTGGGATTTACAGATGTTCGAATCTTGAATAGCTGAGGATATACGAGACTTGTAAGATTGAGAACGGTAATGGCGAACTTAACGTTTATTTAAACGCTTTCTGTTTTATCGAAATTATTGATGGTACTTTAACTCTGCTCCATTCGATCTGTTCAATAAAATTTCTGTTGTAATAACTATGTCGAATTTTTTTGTGTAATTTTACTTTAATCTTGGTACGTACAAGGAGTATTTGAGCAAGCAAGAATGATAATTTGATTTTGGATATTTGGAGCTAATTGTGAATAGGAGCTTTGTTATGGTTACAGTTAGGATTAAGATTAAGATAGAAAGATTTGTAAAATATTTGCAATCGTTGATCAACAATATTTTCAATTGATTTTCAACTTGCTTGCCATAGCATTCGGTTAGGTCAATAAGAAAAAAAATAGGAAGCGATAAAATGTTGGAAGCTACTATTAACCACCTTATTCTTGACTATTCATTTACAAATGCCTGTTAAAAGCTTTGCTATAGTTCAATTAGTCATAGATTCATCGCTAAGAAGTAAACCCTGTTCCTCAGCAGCGAATGAAAGAAAGATCTTCCGTCCAAATAGGCATAATTACCGTGGAAAATATGGTGATCCCGCAACCGTAGCTTTTCCAGCATCGAATCGTCGACGTTTGTATGATAATATCATAGGTGTGTTGAAACGAGAGGCACTTGGGGTGAAATCAAAAGGGGCCCAGCAAAGAGGCCGGACTTAGAGCACCAACAGAGACCAACACCTCGAGAAGGAGAGCGCCTCGTTCCAAAGAGGAGGATGAAGAATGGAAAGGGTGAAGAAGAGGAGGAAAGAAACGGGCGTTCGATCGAGGGAGAAAGAGTGAGAGGCGAGCATAAAGCAACGAGTGGAAGGAGTAGACGAGGCAGGAGGGGGAGGGAGGGGAAGAAAAGCGGTCCTTTTGATGGAGCCTTTGTCGGGTCTCGCGGCGCTCAGCGATTTGCAACTAAAATCGCCCCGTTCGCCTCGCAATCCTCACCCGTGATTTGCTGCGAATTTATTAATGCGACCATCGGTTCTGGATCGTGTGTCGCTTTCGCGTGCTCAACGGTGTTCCTCGTCCCCGTGTACACCTTCTGGACTAACACCATTCAGTGCACCGCGAAGACCAACTTATCGTAAAACAATTGGCGCGCTTAGTGTAATTACTCGAACATGAAGTCGGGAAAGTGGTCGATTTTCTGCGTGGATCTTTAGGACCATGCAGTGTCAGCTTTCTTGGACAGAGGATAGCTACTGCATGTGCAGTTCTTTCGTTTTATTCTGATGGGTTCCTATTGGAGTACAGTGGTTTCTCGTTAACCGTTTGTGTGCGGCGAAGCGCTATCGCGTTCCTCTTATGCTTTGCCAAAAATGCGGAGAAGCGCGAAATTGAGAGCGATATTGGAAGCATTAATTGAGAGCAGTTGTGTTCGTATTAATTTCGGTTTTTATTAACACTATTTCTACCGACACTTCACGTATACCTATTCCTACCGCGACATTCACACGTAAGAGACTACAAATTTGTTTTTTTAAATAAACAATGAAAAAAGAAGTGAATATTGAAAAATATATTATACATATATGTAAGAAAAAGTCTAAAGTTTAAAGGCGATTCAATTACGTTGTATCTATGAAATTGTAATCGAAATTTTAAAAACGGTCATTTGATCGGTTGTGGTAGGAATGGTGTTAATATTATTAAATTATGGTTTTTCATAATATAAAAATTAAAAATTATTTTTATTTTTTTAAGATAAGTGTTATACTAGTGATAAAAATAGCACCATGTCGAAATCTAATTCATCTAAAAATGACTATGGTATGAAAAGATAAATCCAAAAAGTTTTTTTGCTGAAAAATGTTGTTCACATAATAATTTGAGTTAATTATAGCCATTTTTATTATTTTTCAAAAAAAAGTAACTACGCATTTCATCCCACATTTTTAGCATATATACAAGAAAATTCTTTCGCATTCAAACGGTTAACCCATTCACTGCCAGGCAAATTTAGAGCATCTTGTCCTGAACGCTAAGATTTCGTTTTAAGGAAAATATGGATTATCATTTTGATGATAAAAAGTGATATTAGAAGATTTGTTGCTTTTTAAAAAAAGATATTACTATATAAAGTTTTCGTTCATCCTTTCCAGTAATTCGTAATTCAAACGGTTATAAATTTATTCCGTGATCAATTGCGATCGATCTAAATTTGTGGCACAAACTACGAGATATCTCGTAGTTGGCAATCTTAGTACATATGCATATTCTACGCAAATTCAAATCGTTCGCAAACGCGACGAGTGAGTTCGTCGAAAGCTGCCCGCGACAAGTACGGCCCTGAGTGCCGCCAACATCAATCGGTGCCGCCGCTCGATGCGTTAGCACACGATTGGACAAAACTTCTGCGACCGTTTTACTTGCAGTAGAATCTTGTTTATCCGAACACGTCGACGAACAGTTTCAGCAATAGAGTTTTATTAAATTTTCTCTCTGCCTGTCCTAATTAGTTCGGAAAACTGAGGCTGATTATGTTATTTTGTAATTCAGCATAAACTATATTAGAGAGCTGGACGGAAGGACATAATTATTTAATTATGCAGTTAATACGAAAAATCGAATATTCTAAATAGTAACGGAGTAGCTAGATAATTCAGATACGAAACAGAGCAAGTGCGTATTCCTTAAGCCTCTGACATTTTTATGACAACTGTTCGGATATTCATATCCTTTGGAGGACAAATTCGAATTACCAGTACTTCGTGACGTCATTATGATATTACCAACATCTATACTCTGTCCCGATTTTCAATCGAGTTTCTTCATCGATCCACCTGTTGATCCGTTCAAAAACAAAGCACAAAGTAAAACAATTGTTTCGAACAGAACAGAACAGAACAGAGCTGAATTTCGAAGAAACACCGAAATAAATCTAAAGGGACAATTACTCCAAAAAAACGGATTGTCCCCTCAAATGAAAGACGATTGGCCACCGTCTATACCAACCCACGGGTACCATGCAATGACGGCCCGGTTGAAAATCACTGCTCTACAGGAAACTCTCGGTGGAAGAAGGCCACGATCCTCCGTGGGGACCACGAATTCCAGCCCGATAATCGGGCAGAAACGATTCCCCGGAGTGTCATTTGTCGTCGTTAGGCTGTCACGCGGGTCCCGAGCCGCGAGTAAACTCGGCGTGGCATCGATGGCAAATTGCCGGGACCCGCGAGACGACCGCGACTCTGTAATCAAGCGAGCGCGTTCCCTTCGCCCGCCATTTTGTTTTCCGCCGCGCTAGCAGCGAATTTCCGCGGCGACATGCGCCAGGCCACGGACACCGTGCAAAAGCTGCGCGTAGTGTGCCTACCCCGTTCCGCCTCTCGACACAATGTATCGCCTGGCGTGTATCTCGCCGAGGAGATTGCATGTCCCGGGCGTTACACGCGCGCACACCGAAGAGGAGCCGAGCGTGTGGATGAACGCCGAGCCGGGGCATAGTCGAACACGAGCGTGGAAATATGAATAATATAGTGGCGAGGGACAGGAGAGAAGCAGCGAGGCGTCCGTTGGGAGCGACAGAGAGGAGTTCGGGAGAGTGGGGTGGTGGAGAAGGTTGAAGAGGTGGCGAGGATGATGGAGGAAGAAGAAGGACGAAGGAGAAGGTGGAGGCTGGTAGGCAGGGGCGAGGAGACGGAAGAGAGCGGCAAAGGAGCGCGCGGGTAGAGACCACCCCGTGGCTTGTCGGCTCGTTTGATCTTCTCCCACCCCGTGCCATCCTCCTCTACCCCCTTCCGTTCGCTGCTCCTAGCCGTCCTCTACCTCTTCGCCGGGGCCGCGTCGCTCTTTCTCTCTCTCTTTCTCGTCTCTCGCGTTGGTTGTGCTCGTGCTCCAGGTTGCGGCCTGTTCCGCACACCGCTATGATTTCGACTTTTGTCCCCTTCCATCTCTCTCGGCAACCTCTGCCTCTGTATTCCTCTTTCTCTCTCTGTTTGTACCTTTCGGTTCTTCTCCGCGGTGATTTCTCGCCTCTCTGTCCGACGAGGGGACCGCGATCCTTTTCTTCGGTCCCGTGGTCTCTCACCTGCGGAGAAGAGGCGTCCGACACGTCAGAATCACACCTTCCACGGACTACCCGCTCACTAATAATCCGAACCCCCGTGTGCCGTGATGCTGTGTTCCCGTGGTTCCGTGGAATCCTCTGGTCTGGCTTTTGTCTCCTCACGACCTTCTCCGTCGTACCTCGACGATCCCCTCGACCTGAATCTTCGTCGAATCTTCGACTGATTAACAATTATGGTACATATACACTTTTCTCACTTTCTCTATCTTTCTCCTTTTACGTTGGCCCCGACGATTAAATCGACGTAATTATTTCTCGCGTTCAAGGGACACCTGTCTTCGTTTAACGACTTCCTCGACGCGTTTATTACACGACCGAGGGGAAACGAAAAAAAATGATCGAGTCTACTTTACCGGTGCACTTACTCGAAGGGAAGGTGTCCGAAGCAGCGGCCATTAGGTATCATTTTTCAGCGCTAATTGGACTGGACGTTCGAACATCACCGGGGCTCAGCTCCAAGATGTCGGAATCCCGTGTATAGAGCCCGAGGAGAGGCACGGCGAAGTTCGCGTCCGAGGGAAATCCCTGGCACGAATATCGGATATCGTTGCTCTACGGAACGAGCGCCTATAGCTTGGGCGTTAGTCGAACGGCGCTACTTAATTATCCCGCGGCCTCTAATCTGCCGGCGCCGACACACACGCCACGCTGTGCACCTAGTAGACGGCCCGAGCTCGCTATACTCCGCGTTCACGAACTTAAATCTCTGGCTAACCGGCCCAACGGACGGCCGCTTCTATCCTGGAACTGCCTGTAGATTATGACATTTTCTGCGATCCAACCGATGTTCGTCGACCTTTCCGATCGATCGGATCAATTACGTTCGCTGTTAAGCGATGTAATAGGCGATGTTTAATGTTCTTGGGTTAATTAATGGTAATCGAACTTCGTTCGTGTTACTCTGCATGGTATGAGAAGTTAGTTAGCAGAAGTAACATAGGTTTGACCGGTTATCCTGTGCTGTTCTGTCCAAGGTGAAATTATTGAATGTGGATAATATGGCGTGGTTAATACTGAAACCGGCGTAGATTGGAGCATATTTATTTGCAACGATTAATCTTTATTTATACCTTAATATTTTATAAAAGAATAAACTTGCAAAGCTTCGATAATGAATTAAAAATTAGTCACTTTGATCCCCTTAGTAGTTCTAGTGTTAATAATAAGTCTCATTACTGTGGGTTGCATAGGGGTAGAATTAGGGTGGACGTATGTTGCTGAAGAGTGAATTTTCATAGAAATTAATAAGTAAAAGAAATTAATAAACAATCGTGTTAGCATTATTCTCAAAACTTGCATTACATCAATGTGCAAAAGATAATACATTTCCAACATTTTTTAACTGGCAAATTCAAGCCTCATTCTTCTTAAAGTTCGGGGACGACTCCTGAAGCCTTATTCGGAGGAAGTTTAATATTCAAAAGTACACGCACTTCTGAACCTTCTTTTATACCCAATTTAAAATTTACTCGCAATTTACATTTTAATACCTTTACGTAATACTATAGCGTCTATAATCTTCGTTTTAACATTTCTATGTAATACCACAGCTTCAACGATTAAATTTTCATTTTGCCAGCCAACTCGCTAGGCACGCAACTCTTACGATCATCATTACTCGACACTGACATCAATTTAAGGACCACGCCTTAACCCTTTGAGTACCGGAGAAATCTGTAGCCCAGCATCACATATTTGTGTCGGTTTAAAAGAACGTTTATTTTACTCTTTTAGAATGCTCTCAATACACATACTAAATGCAAAATCTATTCCAATTGATGTCATATGATTACGAAAAAGATCTTGGGCTGTGATGGATGTTTTTTCCTCAGGAGACCGTGGTAGCGACCAGGCTAAACAGGATCGTGGGCGAGGGAAGAGTCGCGCGCGTTAGGAGGCCGCGAAACGCCACCGATAAATTTCTGTGGAAACTGGAATGCCCGGGACCACCTCCAACGCTCACGGGTTGCAACACTCTTCTGGCCACGGCGATCGGACAAACTGTTGGCCAGGCGGTGATCTATAGTGATGTCCCGGCCTCGCTCGGCACAATAACCGAGGTGAGAGCGAGAGTGTAGAGGATCCGGAGGTCTGTAATCAGCAGCCGAGCCGCTGGCAGACCCTGCCGCCTGGTCCTGGGCCTCCTTACCATTAACCTATCCGGTACCCGTTCCGTTCCGTCAACCTGACGTCATCGTGATCCCTGATCATTCTACAGTTTTGTCTCGTTGCGAGTGGCCTATTGTGAGTGGGACAAGGTGCAGCTATAACTAAACTTCCCTCTATTCTACGAATCTTCTTGTTCTTTTTTCTCGAGGAGTACGATAGATTACTCTTGTAATTGTACTAATTGTGACGTCTATCAGATACAGTTATAACTGTGGCGATACGCGACAAAATTTCACAGTATTTAGGTCCTGGGCCTTTTTGCCATTAACCTATCCGGTACTCGTTCCGTTCCGTCAACCTGACGTCATCGTGATCCCTGATCATTCTACAGTTTTGTCTCGTTGCGAGTGGCCTATTGTGAGTGGGACAAGGTGCAGCTATAACTAAACTTCCCTCTATTCTACGAATCTTCTTGTTCTTTTTTCTCGAGGAGTACGATAGATTACTCTTGTAATTGTACTAATTGTGACGTCTATCAGATACAGTTATAACTGTGGCGATACGCGACAAAATTTCACAGTATTTAGGTCCTGGGCCTTTTTGCCATTAACCTATCCGGTACTCGTTCCGTTCCGTCAACCTGACGTCATCGTGATCCCTGATCATTCTACAGTTTTGTCTCGTTGCGAGTGGCCTATTGTGAGTGGAACAAGGTGCAACTATAACGAAACTTCCTTCTATTCTATGGATCTTGTATTTTTCTCACGAGGAGTACGATAGATTACTCTTGTAATTGTACTGATCATGACATCTGTCAGATACAGTTATAACTGTGACGATACGCGACAAAATTTCACAGTACTTAGGTCCTGGGCCTTTTTGCCATTAACCTATCCTGTACTCGTTCCATTCCGTCAACCTGGCGTCATCGTGATCCCTGATCATTCTACAGTTTTGTCTCGTTGCGAGTGGCCTATTGTGAGTGGAACAAGGTGCAGCTATTCCGTCTATTCTACAGGTCTTTTTCTTCTTTTCTCACAAGGAGTACGATAGATCTAATCGGAACAATATTGTAGTCTGATGGTTAAAGTCTGATGTCCCGTGAGAGGCGGCAGTTCAGTAGCTTGTTCGACTCACGATGTCCCCTCAGAGGGGACATCCGAACACAGAGGCTTAACGCTAGAACCATCGACAATTATAGTGTACTTATTTGCATGGAACAGATCAAATTGAAAATTACATAAAAATATATTGAACACATAGGAAACAAATCTTCATTTACACCTTCTGTAGGAAATCATAATAAATTTTGGAAGCTTTACCATAGTAAATTTATAAGGTTGCTATGAATAATTACCAATTGGTCATTTTGACTGCTTCAATACTTCTAGTGTTAAAAAGTTGAATTTTTAAAAATGTGCGAAAGTCAAGGGGCGCCTGTATTAAAGGGTTTAACCCGTATACTAAATAAATAAATAAATAAATGATTCGTCGGGAGCCTCGATTCAAAAAATGTCGCCGACGACCAACCGATTGAGGATGCACAAAATTCGTATCACGATTCTGTATCTCGCGAGGATGACCGTCTGAATTGAATTAATTGTGCATCCGCGGAAAGTCGGCCAGAAAAAGGAACGCGGGTCTGATTAGTCGTAGCCTCTATGAGCCCACCTTTCCTGACGCTGTTTTAAAAATAGGGTACACGTGTTTTCACTATTGGCCGAAACGACGACATCGACGAATGGGATTGGATGTCAACGCGTGACGGAAAGAATTGGGCGGGGCTAGTAAAGCATCCCTCAAAGGTTGTTTGAAAATCTGCCGATTTTGAAGCAAGCACTATGAATACTGGTATTTGACTTTTTGGTTAGAAATAAAGAAATACGTATTTCAACATTTTTTGAAAATCAACCCCCAAGGGGGTAAAATAAGGAATAAAAATTTGTTTAAGAATCCGCTGATTTTGAGGCAAACATTATAAAAAAAATACACGGGCAACAGCTAGTTATTGTGTTTAAAGAGAAATGTTGATCGCTTCTTCTTCTCTTACGCGGAAATTCTCTTATCCGAACACTTGTATTAATCGTACAAAGTGGTATCACAAGACTTTAAAAAAAATTAAAGTCAAATAAGGAAGACACTGGAATAAAAACACTCATATATGTTTAATAAACTGCGATGAAATTGTGTGAACACTTGTATTAATCGCACAAAATGGTATCACAAGACTTTTGAAAAATCTAAAACCAGCTAAAGGAGACAGTAGAATAAAATCACTTGTATATGTTTAATAAATTGCGACGAAATTGTGTGAACACTTGTATTAATCGCACAAAATGGTATCACAAGACTTCTGAAAAAATTAAAGTCAACTAAGGAAGACACTGGAATAAAAACACACATATATGTTTAATAAATTGCGATGAAATTGTGTGAACACTTGTATTAATCGCACAAAATGGTATCACAAGACTTTTGAAAAATCTAAAACCAGCTAAAGGAGACACTAGAATAAAATCACTCGTATATGTTTAATAAATTGCGATGAAATTGTGTGAACACTTGTATTAATCGCACAAAATGGTATCACAAGACTTCTGAAAAAATTAAAGTCAACTAAGGAAGACACTGGAATAAAAAACACTCATATATGTTTAATAAACTGCGATGAAATTGTGTGAACACTTGTATTAATCGTACAAAGTGGTATCACAAGACTTCTGAAAAAATTAAAGTCAACTAAGGAAGACACTGGAATAAAAACACTCATATATGTTTAATAAACTGCGATGAAATTGTGTGAACACTTGTATTAATCGCACAAAATGGTATCACAAGACTTTTGAAAAATCTAAAACCAGCTAAAGGAGACACTAGAATAAAATCACTCGTATATGTTTAATAAATTGCGATGAAATTGTGTGAACACTTGTATTAATCGCACAAAATGGTATCACAAGACTTTTGAAAAAATTAAAGTCAACTAAAGAAGACACTAGAACAAAATCACTCGTATACGTTTAATAAATTGCGATGAAATTGTGCGAATACGCTATGCATCCGTCTAAGAAGTCTCGCAAAAACGGTTTAACACAGAACGCGTTAACGACCACGCCATTCTTCGAACACCAGCACGAGGTGTTGGCCGGCAACACTCGAAGCGTGAAGTCGTACCGCGTCGGTTGTTAAGTGTTAGCTCTACCCGTTTGGAGATCCTTGAACGAGCACAATCCATTCGTTCATGAATCGATGCCTTTCAATCCCAACCAATGAACGTACCAAAGTAGCCCATAAATAGTGATGGGATCGAGTTCGGTATGTACTCACGAATCCATGTTAATTTCAGTTTAAAAGTTTCACTTTATGGAACTCGACTACTGCTCGTTTTATATGTTTATCTACGAAGTGCATGGATTATATAAGTTAATTTCGAATTTTAGGATATGTAGATACTTGTAAGGTTTCAGAACATAGTCGTAAATATACTCTTGTTCAGAAGTTTCAGGATATTTTTGAAAAAAATAGATGATAATTGGAAAACACTTTATGCAATAAATAAGATACGATAAATTAATGTATTTAATTAAAAATAAGAAGTAATTCGGAATCCATAACTTGCATCAATTGTTGAAAGTGATAAGTGTCCTAAAATTCTTAAACCAAAGTGTACTTTAACGTTCGAAGGAATCAGATTTTATAAAATTGTTATTCGAATCTCAGAAGTTGCTCGAGTTCGACACTGTAAAATAAAGATCACCCTAAGTTTCCCTTAAATTCATGAGTTAACCATTTTATTTAAAAAAATGTTTCTATGTCAGGAAGTTTGTAAATAAACAGGCAAAAGTAATGAAAAAAATTATTTATTTATTAACAGAAAGAGTTTGTACCCTGCAGGGCACATATCTACAAAAAGCCTTCATATAGAAAGTAATGATTCAGAAAAATTAAATTATATTTTATTCTATATATAAATATCCTAAGAAACAATCAGCAAACTATTTTGAAATATACGTACCTTTTTTATGGCTTCAAGTTGGGTGTAACTCAAAATGAGGGAGTCAAGTAAAATGATGTAAAAACTCAGTATAAAACTGGATAAATGCCTCAAACCCGTAGCCATCTGGTAGCTGAGGCAAAAACCATTGAATATAGTTATATAAAAATCAACAAGATGTGTCTACTTTTTTTCTACGACTGACTATGTAGTTGATACCCTGTGAGAATATATTAGTATCCTGAATTAAATCCTCCATGTATTTAAGGGTTAATATTTAATTAAAGCACCTACTCTTAAAACGTTTAATTATACATAAAGCATCGTTCATGTTCCTCAAAATGCTGGAATCCATCTCGTCTAGATCCAAGTCTACTTCAAACTCTCTTTCTCTTCAATAAAGTAATATAGTACTCATAACGTACTCGAAGGAACTTCTTAATCAGATTTGAACCCACTTGCAACCCACTTGATCCCATCGCTAGCCATTAATTTACCTCGTCTGCTCTTCTGTATCGTGCGCCGTGCTTCAACGACGGACAATGCAAAATAGGTTGTCGAATCAGATCGCACACTTACAAGCGCGTCTAACACCGACACCGTTCATCCAATGTCGCCGTAATTAGCTGTCATTGAGTATGTCCGTCGACTGATACAGGCTGGTTACCTTGCCAGGAATGATCGAACGGGTAATCAGGACGGTTGACTGACGAGTCTGATTTTGACGTTTGCAGGCTGTCCGGCGAATGAAATCGACGTCAGAGTTTCGCCGATCGGCAACTTTATCATTTGTTATACCAGGCTACCGGCTTTCCCTGTCGTTATCGATCGATCGACAGTGCATACTATCAATGATTTCGACGATCTCGGTTGATATCGATACACGTACGTTTCCTGATGCACAGTTAACACTATTCCTACCACGACCGGTCAAATGACCGTTTTTAAAATTTTGATTAAAATTTCATATATACAACGTAATTGAATCGCCTTTAAACTTTACACTTTTCCTCAAATGTACGTATAATACATTTTTCAATATTCACTTCTTTTTTCATTGTTTATTTTTTGAGACAAATTTGTAGTCTCTCTTACGTGGAAATGTCGCGGTAGGAATAGGTATACGTGAAGCGTCGGTAGGAATAGTGTTAACTCACCCTATAAATATATTATAACTAACTAACTCACCCTATGAATATTATATTATAACTAACTAACCCATCCTGTAAATATTATGTTATAACTAATTAACACTATTCGTACCACAACCGGTCAAATGACCGTTTTTAAAATTTCGATTAGAATTTCATAGATACAATGTAATTGAATCGCCTTAAAATTTACACTTTCCTCAAAATACGTATAGTATATTTTTCAATATCACTTCTTTTTTCATTGTTTATTTTCTGAGAAAATTTGTAGTCTGTCCTACGTGGAAATGTCACGGTAGGGATAGGTATACGTGAAGTGTCTGTAGGAATAGTGTTAACTCACCCTATAAATATGTTATAACTAACTAACTCACCCTATGAATATTATATTATAACTAACTAACCCAGCCTATAAATATTATGTTATAACTAATTAACACTATTCCTACCATGACCGGTCAAATGACCGTTTTTAAAATTTGGATTAGAATTTCACATATACAACGTAATCGAACCGCCTTTAAATTTTAGACTTTTCCTCAAATAAACCTATAATACATTTTTCAATATTCATTTCTTTTTTCATTGTTTACTTTCTGAGAAAAATTTGTAGTCTGTCTTACGTGGGAATGTCGCGGTAGGAATAGGTGTACGTGAAGTGTCGGCAGGAATAGTGTTATCTCACCCTATAAATATGTTATAACTAACTAACTCACCCTATGAATATTATATTATAACTAACTAACCCATCCTATAAATATTATGTTATAACTAATTAACACTATTCCTACCACAACCGGTCAAATGACCGTTTTTAAAATTTTTATTTTACGTTTTAAGCCTTTGCAATCGAGAGATGACTGTTAGTCGTCTAATGATACTAATCTAAAAAATTTTCAAATTCGAAATATTTACTAAGATTCGCCTATAAATTAAACGTCATTTAGTTTAGTTAAGTGATGTACTAGAATTTACATATATTAACACATATGACTGTCTATTGATACATCGAAAATTTTCAAATTCGAAATATTTACTAAGATTCGCCTATAAATTAAACGTCATTTAGTTTAGTTAAGTGAAACACTACTATTTACATATATAACTGTTTAACCCCTGGGTCTGGTTAATAAATAAACTCATTAAAGTCTGACAATTTTCGAAACTATCACTTGGCGACTAACAGTCACCACTCGAGTGCAAAAGGTTAATCCCACCGTGGCCCAAAGAGTTAACACGCGTCAAAACGTTCCGTGTGCATCGGGCCTTAACCGGGGCCCCCGTGACGAACGATAACCATTGGACAGATCTAGTTAGCGTTCGTCGGCCATCGAGGCGGACGTTAGGCCGGTGTCCGGCCTGTGTTTATTAAGCGGCTTAATTTGCAAGCGAGCGCCACGAGCTCGGATATTAATGACACGTGGAAAATTGCACGGTGCGCGGCGGCTAACCGGCGGCGACTCGCTGCTTAGAAAACAAACGCGACCGCGTTTCGACACCGTGTATATACTTACATACGCGCGGAACCTAAGCCGATCTCTGGAAGCAGAACAC
Organism: Tetrapedia diversipes; assembly: GCA_033822845.1. Taxonomy (NCBI): domain Eukaryota; kingdom Metazoa; phylum Arthropoda; class Insecta; order Hymenoptera; family Apidae; genus Tetrapedia; species Tetrapedia diversipes. The sequence continues at coordinate 148,910 of JAOPTO010001569.1, read as the reverse complement.
ACGTCGGTTTCCTAAAGTCGCGTTTACGTTTAGCTCGTGGTTGCTTTTGGTTTCGAATCGATCGATAGCTAGTTGTTGGATTGAACGTTTAGGTTAAATGGCAAAGGAGCAACTTTTTGCCGCGCGATCGCAAGTTGTCGATCCAAAAAGTATTCGACCATCTTATGTACCAAGCGAATTCCTGTAAAATTATAGGTTTGCTAGTAAAACATCGAAATGAAAGGTATTTCTTACGAATATTTATTAGTTAGTTCTGCTGCTTCGTACAATGATGATATAATAATAATAATATTATTAAGATAATAATTACAATAATAAATAAGATAACAATTATAGTAATAATTAAGATAATAATTATGATAATCAATATAATAATAAATGAGACAATAAATACAATAATAATTAGGATAATAAATACAATAATAAATAAGACAATAAATACAATAATAAATACAATAATAAATAAGACAATAAATACAATAATAAATACAATAATAAATACAATAATAAATAAGACAATAAATACAATAATAAATAAGACAATAAATATATTAATAATTATGATAATAATTGTAATAATAATTAAGATAATAATTATAATAACAATCATTGTACGATAATAACGTAATAAAAAGAAAAAATGATAATAACGTGGATCTTTAAATTTCTGATCTACGAATCTATGATTTTACATAAAATTCCCTTAAATCACGTGACGCAGCCGATTACTTCTGATCACATCAACTGTATTGAACATAATTTATCATTATTAACCTTCGGTTATTACAGGAAGCTTTAAATGTAAAGCTTGATGCAGACGAGCGACAGTTTGCCGCACGACCTTACCTCTGTTTTCCTTGTTTTTAATTGAAGAGAAGCATGCGGTCGCGCGTCGAAAAATCGCTCGACTGCATCCGGCCTAAAAGTTGCCTACTGTAAACAGGCTTTAACCCCTTCCACGAACGTATCCAGACCGATCCCCGCGAACCGTTCATTTAACTGTCAAACGATGATTAATCTAGCGAAGCTGGTCAAACGGTTGACCCGGCGAAACTGGCCTAGCGATTAAATCGTTCGACCCATTAAAGGCCCCGCGACCGATACCACGCTATTATCATTTAAGTACCTTACGCCGACTTCGGGGCTTTCACCTGCCCCGTTCCTTGGCCGCGTAACACGGAAGGTGTCCCGAGCACTTCGAATTTAATTCACCGTACTCTCAACGATTTTGCTTCGATTCACCTCCACTCGATCTCGAAAATTGAAAGGTGTCCCGGTTCTCGGCGAAACAGTTCCCGGAACACCGCGTGAGCGTAAGAGAAAATTACTTACGAACTCGCTTTAACACTAGAACTATCGGCGATTAAAGTGTACTTGTTTGCATGGAACAGAATTCAATTTTCAAATTGAAAAAATACTGAATTCATAGAAAAATAAATATTTATTTATAGCTTCTGCAGAAAATCATAGTAAATTTTGAAAGCTTTACTACAGTGAATTATTTATAAGGTTGCTATGAATAATCACCAATTGGTTATTTTGACTGCTCCAATAGTTCTAGTGTTAAGATTTATTCCAAAACCGTGCACTGATTTCCCCCACTACCCCCACCGAATACATAGAAAATGGATCGTTATTTATAGCTTCTACAGAAAATCATAGTAAATTTTGGAAGCTTTACCATAATGAATTTATAAGGTTGCTACGAATAATCACCAATTAGTCATTTCGACTACTTCAATAGTTCTAGTGTTAAGATTTATTCCAAAACCGTGCACTGATTTCCCCCACTAACCCCACCGAATACATAGAAAATGGATCGTTATTTATAGCTTCTACAGAAAATCATAGTAAATTTTGGAAGCTTTACCATAGTGAATTTATAAGATTGCTATGAATAATCGCGAATTGGTCATTTTAACCGCTCTGGTAGATCTAGTGTTAAATTAATTGAAAACAATTCTTGTAAATATAGATCGGTGTTTAACGTAAAGTGTTCGTTATGATTAATACATAATTGGATTACAAAATTTTTTGTTAGCGTTTGTAGGAAGAACGAATGTATGACAGCTTGAAGAGTGTAATAACATATATCGAATGTGTTAAAAAATATATATATAATAAATGTAACGGTATTAACGGAATTTATAAAAAGAGAAGTAAAGAAGAGAGTGACTGTTAACTCCTAACTGGCAATTATACAACTTTCTCAGCTTACTATTGCATTGAATATGTAACTGCCAAATATTATTTAACATTTGAATATAAATTTTCAGGATTCAATAATTAATTTCCAAATTAAAAAAGAATTTGTAATCTACTTCTATGTTTATTCAAATTTCTCTGCCATCTTGAAAATTTACATTTAGAGATATACACGATAAATATAATGCCACTAAAATTTATAAAAAGGGAAATAAAATATGAAATAACCTTTCAATTCCTAATTGGCAACTATACAATTCTTCGACTATCATTGTCACATATTTTATTGTCAAACGTTCTTCAGCTAACGTTTAAATCTAACTCTTCAATACTAAATATTCAATACGGAATCATTAACACTATTCCTACCGACAATTCACGTATACCTATTCCTATCGCGACATTCCCACGTAAGACAGACTACAAATTGTTCTCAAAAAATAAACAATGAAAAAGGAAGTGAATATCGAAAAATGTATTATAGGTTTATTTGAGGAAAAGTCGTAAAATTTAAAGGCGGTTCGATTACGTTGTATATGTGAAATTCTAATCGAAATTTTAAAAACGATCATTTGACCGGTCGTGGTAGGAATAGTGTTAAATCAACTAGTTTATAAGGAATACTGTGATAAACGAAATATGCATTCTGTGTTAATCAATAAATAGTTTTCTACCATAATAACAATAAAAACGAATGCGCAGGAAATATTTGCATACCATAAAACTATATTCTACATTCTCCTCTCGTCTTAAACTTTTGTCCGCTACTGTATACCTATTCCTACCGTGACATTTCCACCTAAGCTAGACAAATTTTTCTCAGAAAATAAACAATGATAAAAGAAGTGAATATTGAAAAATGTATTATACGTAAATTTGAGAAAAAGTCTAAAGTTTAAAGGCGAAATTTTAAAAACGGTCATTTGACCGGTCGTGGTAGGAATAGTGTTAATTTTCGAAACGAAAATCACAAATTTGCAAACATTCCATACAATTTAAAACCAATTGCCCTTCGAACATTCAGATCAAGTTTACTTCAACTCTCGTTCTCTCAGACAGGCTCTCCGCCTCCGAGGATCTTCCAAGAACCCCGCATTACGTATCACCTTCGCTGTCGACCAATTTGCCGGCCGATTTACCTGTATTTTCCACGAAAAAGCCCTCGCAAGGTGTTGCATCGACGAATCGCACGGTTTCGCGCGCGCTGGCCTCCGTGCGGCGGATCGCACGGCACCGAGAGTTCAGTTCGTTAGCGTCCGGCCTGTTGAATATCATGGCTTTTTAGCCTGCAGGTGTCATTAGGGCGCGGACGGACGGACGGACGCTGATTGGTCTCGGCCGATCGCCTACGGGGACACCGGCTCGTCAGCTGTCCCGTTCGCGCCGACGACGTTCACCGACTGCTGTCCCTGTTACGTCTGCACCTATTGGATTGTCCAGAGAGTTTGCGCCGACATTTAACACTAGAACCAGCAAGGGGGTCAAAATGACCAAATTTGTAATTTTTCATAGAAACATGGTAAACTTACATTTGAAAGTTTACTATAATTTTTACTATGACTGATAAAATTTGTTTCCCTTAAATTTGGTATTTTTTTTTTTTTTTTGGTTCTGTTTTCAATTTAATTTGTTTGTCTCTAATAAGTATAGTACACCTACTGTGGCAAACAAAAGTATTTTTTGAAAAGCAGACTTTGACGTGTCTGAAATGTTTTGAAATGTTTCATACTTTACAGAACTACTAATTTATTATTTTATAATGTTACTTAATTATTGTCCATTGAAATTATACATCAACCTGATTAATCCTCCAAGTGTGCCACTCAAGCACCGCTAATATAATTAATAATTTATTTATTTATTTATTTATATGGGAAAATGTCTCATTAGTATAATACATGAAAAATATAGCGACACAGTTGTGAGAAATGTGTAGGAACAATTTATTTATTTAACTATTAACGATAAAAAACACAATGAAATATAACAAAAATTAAGTACACTGAAATACATTATAGGACACACTCTCTTATCTCTCTCTCCCTATATACATAAAATTACAATTCCACAACAAGAACCTTAATGTTTATTCATATGTTTATTAAAGTTCACGAATTTTCGAGAACGAAATTTCCTGCACGTTTAATTTATACAGGTTCGATCAACCCAATTTCCTGTTTTATTCGAAGATCAGAGACTTCGTTCAAATCGAATCGGTTTCCTCTGCATTTCTCAAAATGGCGCTCAATTAAAACCGCCTCGTCCGATTGAAACTCACGTGTACTGCCGTCGAAACTGGTTCCCGCGCACCGCCGCGTCCTTAACTCCCCCTAGGGCTTAAGAATTCCGTTAATATCCGGTTAGCCCGTTCCACGTCCATCAATCAGCAGCGGATCGAAACGAAGCCACCGAATCGGAGTTCGCGAGTTCTCGTTAGCGTTGCCAGTTTCGCCCCGAAAAGAAGTCCACCTCCCCGTGTAAATGAAGCTCGTTGGCGAGAAAGGAAGATCAAAGACCCCGGCAGGTATACAGAGGAGGGCACGGTTATTCCCTCACGAGCAAAGAGCGGAGTCGGTCTACGAGGAATCTAAAAAACGGCCGGAAAAAAGAAGGTCGGAGAAAACGACAACGAAACGATGCAGGCGGAAGGTGAACAGAAAGACGAAGAAGACGTGGATTAAGAGGAGGACGAGGAAGACGAGGAAGATGAAGGGAGAGGGGTTTGGAATAGGAAAATGAAAAAGATGAGGATGAAGAAGGAGATGAAAGGAGAGAAATTTGGAAGAGGAAGACGAAGAAGATGAAGGGAGAGAAGTTTTGAAAAGGAAGACGAAGAAGATGAGGAAGAGGATGAGGAAGACGAAGAAGATGAAGGGAGAGTAATTCGGAAGTGGAAGACGAAAATGACGAAGACGAAGAAGGGGATGAGGAAGACGTGAAGAAGATGAAGGGAGAGAAATTCGGAAGTGGAAGACGAAGAGGAGGATGAGGAAGACGAGAAGAAGATGAAGGGTGGAGAAATTTGGAATAGGAAGACGAAAAAGACGAAGACGAAGAGGAGGACGAGGAAGACGAGAAGAAGATGAAGGGAGAGAAGTTTGGAGGAGGAAGACGAAGAAGAGAATGAGGAAGATGAAAAAGATGAGGACGAAGAAGAGGACGAGGAAGACAAGAAGAAGATGAAGTGAGAGAAATTTGGAATAAGAAGACGAAAAAGACGATAACGAAGAAGAGGACGAGGATGACGAAGAAGATTGAAGGAAAGAAATTTGGAATAAGAAGACGAAAAAGACGAAAACAAAGAAGAGGACGAGTAAGACGAGAAGAAGATGAAGGGAGAGAAATTTGGAATAAGAAAACGAAAAAGACGAAGACGAAGAAGAGGACGAGGAAGACGAGAAAAAGATGAAGGGAGAGAAATTTGGAATAAGAAGACGAAAAAGACGAAAACAAAGAAGAGGACGAGGAAGACGAGAAGAAGATGAAGGGAGAGAAATTTGGAATAAGAAAACGAAAAAGACGAAGACGAAGAGGAGGACGAGTAAGACGAGAAAAAGATGAAGGGAGAGAAATTTGGAATAAGAAGACGAAAAAGACGAAAACAAAGAAGAGGACGAGTAAGACGAGAAGAAGATGAAGGGAGAGAAATTTGGAATAAGAAAACGAAAAAGACGAAGACGAAGAGGAGGACGAGTAAGACGAGAAGAAGATGAAGGGAGTTCAGAAGTTTGGAGGAGGAACGAAGAATTTCGGTGGCGCAACGAGCGGCCATCCGAAGGATATCGTATTAACGAGGCCCGTTGATGGGTCCAGCCTAGATCCAAGTTTGTCTAATTACTATCGTGCAGCTCGGGGAAACTCGTTTCTCGCGTGCTGCAGCGTATATTGCGTCGAAATTATGGATTCTCGCGCGCTCCCGCGGCTGACGCATGACTGGGGCTACGGGTTAAGCGAGTCAACGAGTAAATGAGTCCGAATTACGTGGGCGTGTCAATGCGCCATGGAAACGACCCTTTGCTCCAGGAATCCCCTTCGTAACGAGAATTATGCAAAACGGCGATCGCTTTCTGCCGATTGCTGGATTCGGGGCCGTTTCGAATTTTCGTTCGTGTGCGCCTCGGTTAAGGATTCCTTGTTGGCAGTGTGTTGGGTCCGCGTATAAGTAGTTTGGTTATTAACTCGAACGGATTTTCGTAGACTGCGACGCGGCTGGGTTAATTCTGACCGACATGGATGTTTCCTTTTTTTTGGGTTATGTTTGTATTTCTGTTTTATCGCATTCCACGTGTAATTTCATTATTTGAAGTAACTGTACTAGTATATGAATTTGGTAGCACAAGAAATTATGATTACAAAATTTATTTAAAGGGGAAGATAAGAATATTTTTACTGAGTCGATTTGCATAATTTCATATTACAGTAGCTCTGAAAAGTATTTGTACACTATATTACAAGAAAATTCATTTAATTCTGTAATTTTGATTTTGTAGAAATTTTGATTTGTTGATAAAATCTTTTTATGGGGAAACGACCCTCAAAGTTCCGACAATTTGTAATGCATTCAATTAATTAATTGATTAATTAAAACTATAGAAATTAGTAAGTATTTAACTTTCTGGTTAAAATTCAAGTTAAAGGCTTGCAAAATTGATAATTTTACGTGTATGGGATTTTTTCAAGACTCATCCTCAAAGTGGGTCATATAGTAGATGTAAGTTTGTATGGGAAATAGTTAAAATTGAAATCAAAGTACTTCTGCACGGACAAAACCGTGGGCAACAGTTTGTTTCATATATATGTATTTTGTATTTTTTAGGAATAGTAAAACTGTCTAATGCAAATTGTTTAACACTAGATTGCCGGATGTTAGGTTAATACCTATTTTGCCTGAAACGAGTCAATTTGACTCAAACATGAAAATTGAAATTAAAAAAAAAAAATAAAACTTTACTTTAAAGAAAGTTTATTCAAAATAATTTTTATATTATATATATAAATATAAATTCTGTTTTTAAAATACATTTTCCGCTGATTTTTTTATTCCTTTCACATGATACTTGAATTTGACAAAATCATAAGTGAGTCAAATTAACTCACTCCGGCAATATAATGTTAAGTATAAGTAAGTAATAGAAAATGATAGAAAACTATCACGTGCAAAGTATTTATTCGCCATGTTCATTATATTTAATTGTAATAAATTTATAAAAATCTATAAAAATGTACGACTCTACTCTATTATCCTTAACATGTTCGATTAAATCCCTCGAACGCGTCCAGCTCTCGGATCATTTTATTTCCCGCTCAATGTCATTCTTGTTTCGACCAGACCCGAGGACAATAAGCGAAATTACGCTGATGTACCGGTTGGATATCGGTTGAGTTATTGGTGTATCGGCTATATCGAGAAAATTGGCGGTGGTCATCATCGCCATTATGAATTCTTTATTTGGATGTTGCGGCGCCTGAATTACAGGGCGGTGCGGGCTACCTTGCTTACTGCTTCATATATGGACTCGTCGATAGTAGCGATGGCCACGAACCGATCTAGAGTGTCCTCGCGAGATCGACCAAAAATCATACTTTCCCTCGTCGCGCCTTTTTATTTAATTGAATTACATTTGTTAAGTATAGAACTGGATTAATCGATAACAAAGTACGGAAGATGTCGAGGGGAACGTTTATTAACCCTTTGCACCCCTATCAGTTTTTATCACAGTAACTCTTGTGTCGAGTCACACCCGACATTTTGTAAACGTCGGTTTAAATATAGAAATTGTTTTCTTTTTTAGTTAAAAAATTTAGAAGATCCACAAATATATGTTACAACAAAATTTGAAAGCCATGTTTAATATAATTAGTAAAAAAAGTTGTTTGAAATAAATACCACTCAAGGAATTGTCCTTTCAAGTAAATTTCAGTTATCGGCATCAATACTACTCGGTAAATACGATTAATTCTTATTGAAGTTTCTCTAAACCAGCGTCAGAAGTTTTAACAAAACCAAACTAAAAATGCAGAGCTCTCCCAGGGACGAGTAACATATATATATTATACTTAAAGGTTAAGAAACGTTTCAACGCGAACTCGTAAGAAGTGACGTTCAAAGTTGCCGCGTTTTTTGAAATAATTCGCGCGGCTCAAAGTGGGTAGCAAATAGACAGTGGTTTGTTTCTTATACTACCCCACCCTTTCCCCTCCTCCTTCTCCATCGCTGTAACCTTTTTCCCATTTTCTGCTGTGATTTTACGCAATCGTCTGGCGAAAGTCTCTCTCGCAAAGAAAAAGAGAGAAAAAGAGAGAGATAGATTGATAGAGAAATAGAGGGGAGGAGAGGGAGAGTGAGATAGTGAGAGATTGAGGGAGAGCGAGAGAGAGAGAATGAGTGAGTGAGTAAGTGAAGGAGAGAATCATAAAAAGAGAGTGAGTGAGTGAGTAAGTGAGAGAGAGAGGGAGAGTGAGTGGGTGAGTAAGTGAGGGAGAGAGTTAGAAAAAGAGAGAGAGAGAGGGAGAGTGAGTGGGTGAGTAAGTGAGGGAGAGAGTTAGAAAAAGAGAGAGAGAGTGAGGGAGAGTGAATGAGTGAGTGAGTGAGTGAGTGAGGGAGAGAGAGAGAGTGAGAGAGAGAGGGAAAGAGAGAATTAGAAAAAGAGAGAGAGAGTGAGTGAGTGAGTGAGTGAGTGAGTGAGTATGTGAGGGAGGGAGAGTTAGAGAGAGAGAGAGAGAGAGAGCGAGTAAGTGTGTGTGAGAGAGAGGGAAAGAAAGAGAAAGAAAGAGAGAGAGGGTAAGTGTGTGTGTGAGAGAGAGGGAAAGAGAGAGAGAGAATATGAACGTCTCTCGACGCGTCGTTGCGCACACCAGGCGGACCGTGAAACGTGTAATCAACGTGTATATGCTCGTCGCTGGTAATCACGCCTCTAATAGACATCCTAGATTCAGCCTCGATTAATCGATCAACGACGGCGGTAACGACGCGTGTTTTATATCGAGATAATGACGACAGGCTAATGACGGGCTCATTAACGAGACTCGATATAAAATGGTTCCATTTAGCATCAGATATTCCGCTAACAGGAAGTAGGTCGGTAATACGCGGTCTCGGGTATCTTCCCGGTGTATCTCTCTTTGTTTGGACAGACGTGGGGGAGAGACAACACGAGAGAAAGAGAGAGCCGAAGCAAGGAGAAAGGACGAAGAGAGAGAACATTGGCGGTTGCCAATGTCTGATTAGCTTTTCTATTTACGAGCACACGGCGAACGCAGCGACGTGCGAAACGCCATTAAAACCGGCCTGCGTACGGGTATTAACCCTTTTCTTAATGTACACGTTGATATAGGCATTTGTTCTTTTTTTTTTTGACGACACGCGTAACGGAAACGCGTGCAGTAGCTGGCATAAATTGAAGAGCAGAACCTAATATGAAATACGTTTTCATTGTTTGTAAATACTGTTTGTAGTTCCGCTTCGATACGAGCTGGTGGTATTGTTGTGATAACTGGGGTTAATGAGAAAGGTGAAGTTTGTTTGTCGTTTTATTCCCATTGTTCCCATTTATTCCCGTAAATTCAATGGAAGAGAATAAATTTCCATATATTGATTGTAGAGCTTTTGATTTTAAGATTTTCATGGTTATTGTACAAGTAGATAGTACAGTAGCGGACAAAAGTTTAAAATCAAAGGGTCAAAGAAAGGAAATTAATTATTAATAAGAAATAGCACGATGAATAAAAATCATATTCTGTACTAATTAGTAAATGGTAAGAACAAAGGGTCAAAGAAAAGAAATTAATTAATTAATAAGAAATAGCACGATGAATAAAAATCATATTCTGTACTAATTAGTAAATGGTAAGAACAAAGGGTCAAAGAAAAGAAATTAATTAATTAATAAGAAATAGCACGATGAATAAAAATCATATTCTGTACTAATTAGTAAATGGTAAGAACAAAGGGTCAAAGAAAAGAAATTAATTAATTAATAAGAAATAGCACGATGAATAAAAATCATATTCTGTACTAATTAGTAAATGGTAAGACCAAAGGGTCAAAGAAAAGAAATAAATTAATTAATAAGAAATAGCACGATAAATAAAAGTCATATTTTATGCTAATCAATAAATAGTGTTCTTCCATAATAACAGTCAAAATGAATATACAGACAATATTTCAAAACTATAAAACTATGCTATAAATTGTCCTCTTGTCATAAACTTTTGTTCGTTAGTATAAGTTTCAGTAGTCTCCATATACTTGACAAGTTTCAATTGTTTGGAATGGAAAATGAGATCATTATCGAAATCAGACGCTTAACAGAATCATAAGAAAATGATCGACGTCTGTTACGTTTGTTTACAAGAAAATATAGATTTGGTTTAGAATCTATCTAATTTTCATCGATAACTTAGTTAACGTCCAAAATAATTTTTTTTTTATTTTAATATCTGAAATTTCAGTAGTGTATGATGATTTCTGTGATTGAGTGTGTAAAGATGTAAATGCATTTTATAATGAAGTGGAAATAAAAATGATTTGAAAATGTGCACTTGACGAACGCGTAGCGAAAGGATTAAAAACTCGATCGTTTCTTCTGGATTGTCACTGATTACTCCACAGCGTGATAGTTTTTACGATTTCTTCGTGTTCCCTAAGTATCCCGCGAATTTCTAGCGAAGAGGAAGGAAATAATATAGCCATTGAGTATTTTAGTCGAAAACAGGAAATGGACGTAGCATGAATTGCGCGAAGGTCACGTATCGACATCTACTTCTAAAAATGAATCCTTCAATTTTTAATGTCAAATAACCAAACACTTAGCTTATAAATTATAAACAGAAAAATTTTAGGCGAAAATCATACCAAATATCCTCAAATATTAAAATTATTCTTACTTTCATTACAGTTAATGTTTCATAGCAAAATTTAATTCTCTATATTTATCCCAAATCATTCTTGCACAGTTCACGAATAATAATTAATATTTATAAAATTAATATAATATAGTAAACATTCATAAAAAGGCTGAAAAAGTAATTTCGATTTTAACAGTAAAGAAGATATGAAGAATACTCAAAAATTGTTCTCGATAAGTAACCACAAATAAAAATTTAAAAAATAAAAAAATTGTTTAAATGTCAGCAATAGTAATGCTGTGAAAAATTCTGGAAATCGTTTGAATATCTTTCGTGCAAGAAAAGTTTATATTCCAAAACTGTAATACTCCTTTCGCGCCCAATATCACGATGCATCGGTCGGGAATTTCGTAAGTCGCTGCGTAAATGGAGTTTAGTTCAGTTATGACGAGTACCAGACTACATCCGTATGTATCTGGACCGCGAAATGACTTCATCTTAATAAATTATGGCTGCTACCGTAAACTTTGCGAACCGCTTCAAAAAGATTCCCGGAAGGGCTGCGTGTAACGTGCTATTTCCGGACAATAATTCCTGCTTGCCCTCGCGCACCCCTTCCGGAGCATCGAATGCCTCCGCGAAACTTCCTACGACGTTTGACCTTAATTTCAGATATACAGATTTTCCAATAATATTTATTGTAAAGGTATCTATTTAAATATTGCACTATATATTTTATTTTTTATTTTATATATATATATATATTCTTTTATTTTTTATTTTATATATATATATATATTCTTTTATTTTTTATTTTATATATATATTTTTTTTTATTTTTTATTTTAAATATATATATATTTTTTTAAATTTTTTATTTTATATACATACATATTTCATTTTATTTAATTTTCTTTAATATATATATTATATTTTTTGTATGATTGAATTTGTTTATAGGCACGTAATAAATTGGCAATAATAGAATTGGAAGAAGTTAAAATAATTAATTAATTAATTACTTAATTAATTTTATTTATAAAGGGTTAACCAGTTAGATAATTACAAGGAAATTATTACAGTGAGGTATGAAAATATAATAATGGTAACAGAGAAGAGTAAAAATATACAAATGGAAGAGAAGTGTATAAAGATAAGAAAATTTTACAGAGAAGTAGTAGCTATTTTATAGAATGAAAAGATTGGCTGAATAAATATAGGGTACGATAAATGTTGTTAATATTAATTGATATTAAAATCTTTAGAAATAGTAATTTAAAAAAATTCGAGTGTTCTACAAAGTTTTTCCTATGATAAAATTAAACGATATCTTTTTTTCCATATTTTCAATAGTTATACCGTAGAGTACCACGATAAAAGTGAAAACTTTCATTGCAAAAATAAATCATTAGTTCTTCGTACAACTTACCCTCTGTGTTGCTTCAACTGCGATGAGATCGGTTTGAGGGAGATCTATGGGAACAGGAATGGGTCACAATTATTCCTCTCGTTTATTTTAAATGGTTTCCATTTATTTCGACTCGCTATACACTCTACTAGGGTTCCGTTCACGCAACACGCACTCTTAGCATCCCTTCCACGCGTCTATCACCTTGTAAACCATCAAGCTCGCTACGGATTTACATCTTACGCGACCATAAAGCTCACTAATTAAAATGTTGACCAGGTATATTGCAGTGTCCCGTCTATCGATTCGTTATGCTCTGTTTTTTTTTGTTTGCCCTTTTCCTTCTCGATTACCGTTTTCCGTTTAATCATGCTCCACGATTCTATCATCTCGTTTGATGCGTAACTCAGTAGAACGTTGGTTATCCGAATCATTCGTATAACAAATATGTTTCGATAATTAGCTTCTCAGTCAATCAATTTAATAAAAAAAATATTCTAAAGCGATGATCATCGATTTTCATGAAATTTTAATATACAAATAATAATTATTCATATTATTAATTATGTATAATAAGTTAATAATCTTTAGTAATTAATATAATAATAATAAAAATGTTTAATATACAATTTCGATGAAAAGCTTAGGATCACCGTGCATTGCAAGCACGTCGACAATTTAAAAAAGAAAAAATTTTTATTTTAAAATATTCTTAGGGAATTTTTTCCTGGAAAACCTATCAAAATATAGAAAACTGTCGTTACAATAATAGCAATGTCAATTTTGAGTTAAAACAAAAGTCATGGAGTGATCCCAAACTTCAATCGATACCGTATACTTTTAACCCTTTGTACTCCAAGCTTTTTTTTCATGGGGAAACGAGCAACTCCGCGCCATTTTGAAAGAAACATAAAATATGATCATGTATAGCAAAAGTGAAATTAATGTAAATTGTTCATGTAAATGGTGAGTGAGACTCACCATTAGAGTTGACGCAAAGAATACCGTGGTGAGTGAGACTCACCGCTGGAGTACAAAGGGTTAACCGATCGAAAGGGTTAACACTTAACCGACCGAATTGGGAAATCTCCCATTTTGTTCTCAACAGAGCGCTGCAATTGATTCCATTTACTTTTGTTATTAGTTAGTCTTGAAATAGTAGTGTTCACAAATTTTCCAAAATACAATTTTGAATAAATTCAACATCAGCTTAGGACCAACTTTCAACAGATTCGCGACCGCTGACGTGAATTCACGTCTTTTTAATTCAGCACAATAATAATAAGTGTTCTAATGTCTACCTATAAAGCAAGTATACTATAAAAATCTTTTTATTTTAAACAACACATTATTGCAGCATTGATATTTCGAAACAATTTTGATCATTCAAGTTTGCGGCAACCATGTTTCTGAATTTCATTATTTTCGCCGGTATTCAGTATTAGAAACGGAAAAAATTTGTCGGTCGCGAATGTGTCGTTATCGAATCAAATTATTTAAACGACGTTCGAATAACCAACGTTCTACCGTGTTACCTGCAGAAAGGGGGATGGGGGATGAACGACGTTACGTATATACACGCTTATGTACAACGGGGAGAGCATTGAGACGAACTACTCTCTCATAATTTATACGTTAACGATATTTATTTAATAAAACTTACGTACACGGATACGCTTCCTCCGGCTCACTTTTGGCTTTCTGTTCACCACCGATTTCTATTCTCGCGACTCTCAGCAATAAATACAATATGATACAGGTGTCCGCGGATAGGTTGCAGCAGTTCGTCGTAGATCTATTCGCTAAAGGAAACGTGAAATACATTCGACATCTTTTTGTGGACTCTTTTATCCTTTCTTTTTTCAAGATTTCGAAATTCCACCATACAATACCTATCGTTTCGCTCGTTGGAAATCTGTGAAAAACACTGTGGTAAGATAGGGTGGTTCGATTTTGTGTCTAATTTCGAAAATATCGTCAAATGGCGCGCAGAGCTGAGAAAATGGCTAACAACAGGTGAAAAGGGTACTATACTGGCATCATACATCTTGTTTGCCATACGTTGCTATATTTTGATTGAATTCCTTCGATGTTAAAATTCAGGTCAGCGATTCTCAACCTACGGTATGTTGAATGTTCCCATATCCAAATGGCACGTGAGTTGAATCCAACTACATAAAATTTCTAAATTTTGTGTCTGTAATGAATTATGCTACGACAAACTAATTTATTCTAGAACCTCGATTTGGGATACATTATGAAACAAAAAATGTGCAAGGAAAGTGTAAATAATTTTTTTACATTTTATATGCAGCATTTTCTGGTCAAAAATATTTTCAACCACATACGAGTAGTGACTATTTACAAAATGGTACTTGACTTGATCTCACGTTGAGAAGATGATGGATGAGAGAAAATGGTTGAGAACCGCTGGTTTAGGCCGATATGCCCTACTGTTGTACCCAATCGTGCACCTTCAGTTCTTGCTCTATTAACCATCTTCTCACCTCTGCACAGTACATCAGTTTCGATGAAGGTCACGATGGACGA
This sequence comes from Tetrapedia diversipes, assembly GCA_033822845.1. Lineage (NCBI taxonomy): Eukaryota > Metazoa > Arthropoda > Insecta > Hymenoptera > Apidae > Tetrapedia > Tetrapedia diversipes. The sequence goes on along the minus strand of JAOPTO010001569.1, from coordinate 133,900 downwards.
AGCTGTGAATATTTGGCAGTCTTTAATTTACAAACATTTTACAATGTACCGTCACCCCGAAGGGATCACTCTCGTGTCCCCAACTTGTCACGCCATGATCATCCTTGTTTCATCAACGACTCCTACCGTCTCTCAGACTTCTACAGACTCTCTCAGTCTTTGTACTTGCGTCTTCTCGACGAGAAACGTCACGGATCGCCAACATGGATCGAGAATCTCCTGCGATGTCTGTGAAAAAACTTTATCCTCTAACGTCATACGTTCTGTTCGTAAAAGCATCCTCATCGTTCTCCGATCTCCATGATACGTTGTCGAAGAAGACGCTGTCTTTGTACTATGCCTGTCCCTTCCCAGCCATCGAAACTCAGACACGTTATCGTGATCATCATGATCATCGTTGATCTACGATCTTGAACTTGCCCAATGGCTCCTCTTACTCGTGTACTAATTGTAAATACTGCGCATTGCTGAGAAGATGGTGGAGAGTAGACAGGGGGTTTCATTGGTTGAATTTTCTTGGAACACAATCATAGAGTTAGAATTCAGGTATTGTCAGTACTAATTCGAACAAAATGATAATCGTTCAATAAGAATCAAGAATTCCACATAACGAAAAAGAAAAATGTGGTATAACCACAGGCAGATTTAAGTATAGACTGAGTAGGCTATAGGTTAGGGTGGCGGCATTTAGGGGGTGGCAATTTTGTAGACAGTTTCTTCCATAAGCGATAAAAAGAAAATACTTACTAAAATTAATAAATTTAGACAAAAATTACTATCGAGTAATTTTTAAGAAATCAAAGGAAGAATAAAATTGATATCTAGTATTTTAACAATTTACCGATCGCTAGTGATTCAACATTTCTCATTTTGACGTCGCTTAGGGTGGCGGCATTTAGGGGGTGGCAATTTTGTAGACAGTTTCTTCCATAAGCGATAAAAAGAAAATACTTACTAAAATTAATAAATTTAGACAAAAATTACTATCGAGTAATTTTTAAGAAATCAAAGGAAGAATAAAATTGATATCTAGTATTTTAACAATTTACCGATCGCTAGTGATTCAACATTTCTCATTTTGACGTCGCTTAGGGTGGCAATTTTGTGGAAAATTTCTTCTGTACGCGATAAAAAGAAATACTTACTAAAATTAATAAATTTAGTCACAAATTACTATCGAGTAATTTTTAAGAAATCAATGGAAGAATAAAATTAATATCTAGTATTTTAATAGTTTACCGACCGCTAGTGATTCAACATTTCTTATTTTGACGTCGCTTAGGGTGGCAGTATTTAGGGGGTGGCAATTTTATAGACAATTTCTTCCGTACGCGATAAAAAGGAAATACTTACTAAAATTAGTAAATTTAGACAAAAATTACTATCGAGTAATTTTTAAGAAATCAAAGGAAGAATAAAATTGATATCTAGTGTTTTAACAATTTACCGATCGCTAGTGATTCAACACTTCTCATTTTGACGTCGCTTAGGGTGGCGGCATTTAGGGGGTGGCAATTTTGTAGAAAATTTCTTCCGTACGAAATAAAAAGGAAATACTTACTAAAATTAGTAAATTTAGACAAAAATTACTATCGAGTAATTTTAAGAAATCAAAGGAAGAATAAAATTTATATCTAGTATTTTAATAATTTACCGATCGCTAGTGATTCAACATTTCTCATTTTGACGTCGCTTAGGGTGGCGGCATTTAGGGGGTGGCAATTTTGTAAAAAATTTCTTCCATAAGCGATAAAAAGGAAATACTTACTAAAATTAGTAAATTTAGACAAAAATTACTATCGAGTAATTTTTAAGAAATCAAAGGAAGAATAAAATTGATATTTAGTATTTTAATAATTTACCGATCGCTAGTGATTCAACATTTCTCATTTTGACGTCGCTTAGGGTGGCGGCATTTAGGGGGTGGCAATTTTGTAAAAAATTTCTTCCATAAGCGATAAAAAGGAAATACTTACTAAAATTAGTAAATTTAGACAAAAATTACTATCGAGTAATTTTTAAGAAATCAAAGGAAGAATAAAATTGATATTTAGTATTTTAATAATTTACCGATCGCTAGTGATTCAACATTTCTCATTTTGACGTCGCTTAGGGTGGCGGTATTTAGGGGGTGGCAATTTTGTAGAAAATTTCTTCCGTACGCGATAAAAAGAAATACTTACTAAAATTAGTAAATTTAGACAAAAATTACTATCGAGTAATTTTTAAGAAATCAAAGGAAGAATAAAATTAATATCTAGTGTTTTAACAATTTACCGATCGCTAGTGATTCAACATTTCTCATTTTGACGTCGCTTAGGGTGGCGGCATTTAGGGGGTGGCAATTTTGTAAAAAATTTCTTCCATAAGCGATAAAAAGGAAATACTTACTAAAATTAGTAAATTTAGACAAAAATTACTATCGAGTAATTTTAAGAAATCAAAGGAAGAATAAAATTGATATTTAGTATTTTAATAATTTACCGATCGCTAGTGATTCAACATTTCTCATTTTGACGTCGCTTAGGGTGGCGGCATTTAGGGGGTGGCAATTTTGTAAAAAATTTCTTCCATAAGCGATAAAAAGGAAATACTTACTAAAATTAGTAAATTTAGACAAAAATTACTATCGAGTAATTTTTAAGAAATCAAAGGAAGAATAAAATTAATATCTAGTATTTTAACAATTTACCGATCGCTAGTGATTCAACATTTCTCATTTTGACGTCGCTTAGGGTGGCGGCATTTAGGGGGTGGCAATTTTGTGGAAAATTTCTTCTATACGCGATAAAAAGAAAATACTTACTAAAATTAGTAAATTTAGACAAAAATTACTATCGAGTAATTTTTAAGAAATCAAAGGAAGAATAAAATTGATATCTAGTGTTTTAACAGTTTACCAATCACTAGTGATTCGACATACGTATTTTTGACCGTCTCATTTTAGCTAATGATTTTATTATTAAATGATATCTTCATCTCTTAATTAATATTTTAATATTTTTTTACAGTATAGGTACATATGATATCGCTCAGGAACGTGTTACCTTTGTATAAAGAAACGTTATAAAATTTATAAATGGAGCAAAAAGCCGATTGATAGACTTTCGGTCGGTAAAGTGTTCAAAATTTACCATCTCCCTCTTTCCACCCATTTCCTTCATCACAAGATAGCGAAGATATAGCCTAGAGCATTAAAAACTCAAATCCACCTCTGGGTATAACCAACGAATTTCTTCCACATCAATAGTCAACGTATTCCCTCCAAAACCTTAACACGTTGAATGTCACGCAAGTTTTACAAGGTTTGCCCGTGGCGCCACGATAAATTTTCTGTTATACAATACATACACTGTTGAAATATTACCTACCACAAATAAGTGTAACTTTTAGATATTTTTTACTGCATTAATTTCTTCACACTATGGCATTAACGATGGTAATAATGAAAAATTGATAAGTATTGACATTTTTCTAAATTATGTATTTCTACCAATTTGAGCGCGCCGGTCACCGGTGACCCCCACGGCATTCAACGTGTTAAAGATGAAGTCTGTAAAAGTTGGGTCTGACGAACTAAACCAACTCAACCCCCTTACTCCTGTGCCGTTTCGCTTGCCATCTTCTCAGCAACACGCGGTACCGTACCACGGAAACCACAGAAATCCTACTCGAGGTCCTGTCGAGTCGATCCACGTACAAAAGAGAAGACCTAGCTCCAGCTTCGCGGCCCCCGATTCGATCATGTTTCGAAAACGTGTTCAATGATCATCCATCGAACGATAGAGGCCCTTCGCGAGACTCTGATTCCAAAATGTCACGGGTTTTCCTCAACGACGAGCATCGAGGCGCCTCGTCCCCTACGACTTCTCGTCCATGCTGCTGGGCAAAGGTCGTTTCTTCAGGATCCCCAGGTCCTGGACGTTCTCCAGGAACGTCTTGTGGTGTTGCGCGACGAGCAGCGGGTTCACCGTCTGCACGTCCTTCTTCAGCTCCTCCATGTCCCTCTTCAGCTTCGCTCGCCTGTTCTGGAACCACGTGATCACCTGGGCGTTGCTCAGGCCCAGTTGCGCGGCGATCTCGTCCCTGTCGGCTGGGCTCAGGTATTTCTGGTAGAGGAACCGTTTCTCCAGCTCGAAGATCTGCTGATTGGTGAACGCCGTCCGACTCTTGCGCTTCTTCTTCGGCTGCTGCCGGTTGTTGAACAGGTTCAGGTGGTTCGCTTGCTCTGCAACAGAAACGACCGGGCAGCGGGTTAGGTCGAGCTGCTTTGGGTTGGAGATACAGTTAGGGAATGTGAATACGACATGAGGACATGTGAGGTAGGCTATAGTAGGTGTGACAGTCGTATCGCTGGGGGTGTCTTTAGCAAGGCAGTTAACCCTTAACATTTCTACTATTAAATGTGAATATCGACAGGTAACTTCAACTTATTTCCGTCATGTTTTGACTTGTAAAATTTTAACTGTCAGACTTTAAATGCTACAATAACCTATAAATAATAGTATTAAAGTCATTCAAAACAATCTTTATTAATTTCAAAAATAATATAATTTTGATTACAATAGGTCTTAACAATTTTGATTTCAGGTTTAAAGGCTATCGAGCATGAAAAGAAATCGTAAGATATTTTATTCATTTTCAAATTATTCAATGGTCACTGTAATTATTCAATTATTCAAATGTCCTTCCCTATTAAATATAAGCTTTGTTTAAATGTCCCATCCATCAGTTTAAGATCATGCGATTTCCTCCATTATTAGGGTGTCATGCTTGCATCAACCGAATTGTTATTAATGTCAACAATATCGTATCGCTCATAGATCTATCTAATTCAATCCTTCTTTCGCCTAAACGGTTACTATTTTTACTCGATAAAATATTGATGTGCGAAGGAGATGTGATTGGATTTACTAGAAGTAAGGTGTAAGAGCTATGATTGGTTGAGTGTGTAACAGAGAGTATAAATTAATAAGAGTGACTGCAGTGGGAATAGTTTTAAGTTGGTATGAATGGATATGGACATCTGATGAAGGATTTGAGGGTAAGTGAAAGAAGGAAGCAAGTGCTGGAAGATTAATGGAAACAATAGGTACCCTATGAGAGTTCAGAAAAATTTTGTGAGTGTAGAGAGAAATTTTATGAATGTAATTAGTGAGAGACTTTTGTGAAAACTCAATATACCAGAGATTTATGTCTGTTAAATAAATGCATCGTATTTAGTTTATACATCCTGTGGATTTGTTTGCTTGCTCCCATAAGGGACTCTGATCACGTGTCCGGCAAGCTTTCCCACGTTTCATGGTTGGAGATGATAGAACGCGTGCAATAAGGTTGAACCAATCGATTTGTACGCGATACCTTGTCGTTTACTCCTGTCGGATCAGCAGTTAATGATTGGTTTCTAGTTTATATTGCTAGTTATAGAGGTAGATAATTATCGTACTCTAACGTTCGAGGAAAAAGTCTTTAAACATATGGATTCAAACGCGTAGAATAATCCTTTCACTATAATAAAAATACACAATAATAACATTTAAATAATAAATTAAAAATTTAGCAAATATACTTACTAATTAATGACTAATTCTAATTATATAAATTTTGTGATATTATATTAATTGTATAATAATTATAAATGTTGTAGGTATATTTATAGACAGATTTGTACAAATTTTATAAATTTATGATTATAATTCCAAATTGCTAATAATATATAATATCAGTAATATATATATATGCAAAAGTAGCGGACAAAAGTTTAAGACCAAAGGGTCGAAGAAAACAAATTAATTAATTAATAAGAAATAGAATGATAAACAAAATTCGTATTCTATGCTAAATGTTTATAAAAATAAATATATGAAAAATATTTGCAAATCATAAAACTGTGTTTTACATTGTCCTCTCGTTTTAAACTTTTGTCCGATACTGAAAATTAATTAATTAATAAGAAATAACAGCGTAAATAAAATTTGTATTCTACACCAATGAATAAATAGTGTTCTACCGTAATGACGATAAAAATAAATATATGAAAAATATTTGCATATCATAAAACTGTGTTTTACATTGTCCTCTGGTTTTAAACTTTTGTCCGCTACTGAAAATTAATTATTTAATAAGAAATAACAGCGTAAATAAAATTTGTATTCTACACCAATGAATAAATAGTGTTCTACCGTAATGACGATAAAAATGAATATATGAACAATATTTGCATAAAAAACATAAAACTACGTTTTACATTATCTTTTCGTCTTAAACTTTTGTCCGTTACTGCAAGTAGAATTATTTTTTAAAGCTTCAATAACTTCAACTTCATATTTCTCATGTAATAGCCCCGTCCTAAAACCAGGAAATTCACGAAGTGTTTCAGGGTTTGAGTATCCATAAATAAGTGTTGGAACTCGAGGGCAGCTTCTTCCTAATATCCAGATATTTCTTAATCTCCGAACGAGAGGGCCAGATGAGAAATGCAAAACGAATCGGACATCCTCCAGAGCGTTCGAATGCCCGGGCCCTAGAACGGTCCCACTCCCCTCCCCCCACCAACCCTCCTCCGCCAGTCACCTTCCAGCCACAAATCAGATGCATTTTCGTGGTGCGGTAGGGATCTCTCCATAAAAATCGTATTACCTATTCGTCACGGTGTTCAGACGACGGGATTCCAGCGGAGCTTCTTGCCCACCGGATGTTGAAACTTTCGTTGCTTTCGGCGAAGCCATGGGTCCCCGAAACGGGCCCGATCTCGACGGACAATTCGAACGAAACGAAGAGAAATGCACGGTTAACGCGATAATTGTTTGATTCGAGCGTTACTGTTATACAAATCGTTTTAAGGTCGAAGACCTGGCTTCATTTTTCGTCCTACAACCAATAACTGGCAAATTTTTGTTCGTTTGAATCTTTGTTACGTATATGTAGGAAAAGTTGTGTAACAATGTAATTATATTCAAATTGTGGTTTATTGTTAACATATTTTTTGAGCTTTTAAAAAGTCGCAAATGGGGATTGTGGCAATTAATAGGTTAATAATTGTAATGATTTATATACTATCTCTGGGAAAATGTATCATTTGTTATAATTGATTACTTTATTATAATTCGTCTTTCTTCTAATCGATGACTAATTTGAAGGGGAAATATTATTTAGGACGATAATAGGAAGTTGTTACCGATCAAGTATAGTTACTTATAAACTTCATAATATTTCTCAGTATTATTGAAGGTATTAAACCTTGTTTCCCAAGAATCAGACGATTTACACTAGCGAGTAGGAAAAACCCTAAAGAACCCTAAAACTCTAAACACGTTAAAGAAAATCTTCCTTTGACGTTCCTAGATATACTAAGAACCAGGATAAATCTTAAAAAACCCTAAAATCCTAAACGCGTTAAAAAAAAATCATCCCTTAACGTTCACGGACACATTAAGGACTAAGAAAAATTCTAAAAAACCCTAAAACCCTAAACGCATTAAAAAAAATCATCCCTTAACGTTCACGGACACATTAAGGACTAAGAAAAATTCTAAAAAACCCTAAAACCCTAAACGCATTAAAAAAAAATCATCCCTTAACGTTCACGGACACACTAAGGACTAAGAAAAATTTAAAAAAACCCTAAAACCCTAAACGCATTAAAAAAAATCATCCCTTAACGTTCACGGACACACTAAGGACTAAGAAAAAATTTAAAAAAACCCTAAAACCCTAAACGCGTTAAAAAAATCATCCCTTAACGTTCACGGACACACTAAGGACTAAGAAAAATTCTAAAAAACCCTAAAACCCTAAACGCATTAAAAAAAATCGTCCCTTAATGTTTTTGGACACACTAAGGATTAAGACAAACCCTAAATGCGTTAAAAAAAATCCTCCCTTGATGTTTCTGGACACACTAAGGATTAAGACAAATTCTAAAAAAATCCCAAAATCCTAAACACGGCGGAAAAGGGGTGGAGGAAATCAGCGATTTTCGCGATGGAGTACTTGACTGCTAGGAAATGATCGAACACAGTGATGAAAAAGGAAGGTCGATGAGTCCTGGACAAGGTAGCCCCTTGAGAGTCCCTGCGGGATCAAAGGGAGCCGCCATCGGTCACACCTGCGCAACACGGACTGTGTACAGTCTGGCTTGAAAACTGCCCCGACCGATGAACGATCGCTGTTGTTTCTGCGCTCGATCGCGATACCTTCTTCATAATTACGGCTGACCTTTCTTTCTCACAATGTATTATAAATATCTACAGTTCAACATTCCAAAATGTAAACTTCATTAATAGAGTTTCTAAATTTTTCAAGAATGTAAATACATTAATTAGTCTGTATTTTACATTAGTGTACTTACGATTTATATCGTTAAATAAAGATCCCTATAATAAATATAAATATAAGTATAAATAGGAAGATGTAGCAGCAATGTTAGTTGATTTATTGAAACGATGTAGTTTTGAAACCGGAAGGAATAATCCTAAATATACCAAAATTCGCACACGGAATAAATAATCTACCACTATTATTCCTATTTCTTTTTCATCAATCTTAAATTCCATTACCTCAAATTCGGGATCGATTCGAGGGGCTTTAATAGGCCGATCGTTTCTTATACCATTTTAACAGTCATAAATTCCATTTTCTCGAACTCCGTTCAGAACCGTGTACAATAAATCGATGATAAATTGGAGGCAATTCCACAGATTTAATAGACCGATTTCTAATCCATTTAATTTCTTCAAGATTGGTCTTCTGAATAAATCACCGGGAAGCGACTCGAAGCAATCAAAAAAAAAAAGGAAGAAAGAAAGAAGAAGAGTACGCTCGAAGAAATGTAACTCGATCGGAATATTTTATATAAACTGTCTCGGGGACGGGTAATAGATCCCGAGAACCCGGAATCGTCGAGACGATTTCGAAGAAGACCACGATTCCGATCGTTTAATTGCAAATTGCCGGTATAATAGCGTTCACTCTCGTGGCCCCCCATCGAGTGACCTCTCAGACTTCAATCGTCACGGTACTGACAATCTATCAACCAAGATGTTATCTATTAGCACAGTTATTATCGATCAAAATTGTTTCACGTTCAACAGGTTGGAAAATTCATTTTCTTTTTAATTGGTTTGTAATTTAATTCTTTTTAATTCAATTTTATTAATTTCACGGGTATAACCCATTAGCGTGTACATAATAGAATAAATAGTAATTATAATAGTTTAATTGAAATTAAAGGACTGAGTACAATAATGAAATCGATTAAATTTAATTCGAGATAAGACTAGCTTTTTTCGAGCCAGAATATTCGAGTCAAAAATTTTACATTGTCTAAAATTTTTGCTTGGCATCAATCTTTTTATTCACACTTCACAAATGTATCAGTTAATCGAGTCCTCCAAAATTACAATTTAAATTGAACAAAACTGCGATTGCACCGTTATGAAAATCGTTAAAAATGTAGTGGTTTTCTTTTTTCTTAATTTTAACGGTCTTCGTTCTGGATTCAGAAGTCCCCGACAAAGACAGGTGATTATTAGATCACAGATTCCTGTGTACGTGTAGAAAACTCCAGTTATGCAAAACAGTAAGCACAAAATGCACTTAGTGTGCAAAACGTATACAAAATGTCTAGAATGCAGTGTGTCCGTTACTCTACTCGAAGGATAAATTTAAAATCTGTGTTTAACCTCCACTTATTTTCTCTGTAGGTGTCTATAAAAATCCAAATTTGCATGCAAATCCACCGTCCAGTGATTATCTCCCGTGATCGTGTATATTGAAAAAAAAAAAAAAAACATACAGAAACACTGCTTGGACGAGATGTTTTCATCCGGGATGTTTTCATCACGACGCACACCTATGCCTATCCGTCGTTAATTTCAAGACACTGTACGCGACCCTGTCCCCACCTAATTGGTCGTCAAACGCATTTGTTTACAGCTGGACTCGTTCGATGCACTGATACCACGCAGACACGTTCGACTGGCTTTCTAAAACCACGTCCGGAAACGACTTAATTACCACGGATAGCAGAACGTTTAGCGTTGCGTCGAAAGTGTTATTACGAAGCCGTAAAGCATGCAGATTCACCGTTTTAATGCCTCCGGTGATCGAGTCCGTTTTTTACCCTAGCCCCCCCCTCCCCCCTTCCTCTTCACCGTCATCCTCTTCCCTCGTTCCTTATTATTATTCTTTCTTTCTTTTCTTTTCCTTTTTTCTTTTTCATCGCCTAGAACAACTTCCACGGCGATCTCAGGGATTGTCTAATTGCGCGCGGGGCCTAACACGGCGGTCCGCAAGCAAGTGTCAGCGCTAATTACGCTCGTACCAGCTCGTTTACCTCGAAAATTACATCGTCTCGCCGCTACTTTATCATCTGACGGCCGTTTAAGGCGAACCTGCCGCAAAAATGCTCCAAGTCCATCGCGGATATTAACGTTTCGCCTCGGTTTCACGAGGCCGCGCACCTTTCCCGTTGTTATTCGTCGTTTTCTCCGTTCCGCTCGAACCTTTCTTCTATTGTATCAGGTTATTTGGAAGGTTTGCGCCGATTTTTGAGCGTGGTCGATGAGAAAATTGTGTAATTAATTTAGACGGGGAACGTTGAATCGGGGATTGTTAGTTTTGTAACGCGATTTCCTTGAAATTCGTTAACTCTTTGAGGTTAGGTGGATTAAAATATATTCCACTGTGTATAAAAAGCTAAGACAAAGGTGGGATAAGTTTTAACTCTTTGAGGTTAAGTGGATTAAAATATATCCCACTGTGCATGAAAAGCTAAGAAAAAGGTGGGATAAGTTCTAACCTTTTGAGGTTAGGTGG
>JAOPTO010001569.1:86563-118864 GCA_033822845.1 Tetrapedia diversipes | reverse complement strand
CTAAAATTGATTACCAAATAATATTAAAATTGCCATTACCAAAGATACTAAAATTAAAAATACTATATTTAATTACCAAAAGATATTAAAATTGCCATTACCAAAGATACCAAGATTAAAAATAGTAAAATTAATTACCAAACAATATAAAAATTGCCATTACCAAAGATACTAAAATTAGAAATATTAAAATTGCCGTTACCAAAGCTATTAAAATTAAAAATATTAGAATCGCCATTACCAAAGATACTAAAATCAAAAATATAAAAATTGCCATTTCTCGCTAGAAATACCTCGATGATTTTATTAAACAAAAAACACATTGACACTAAAGTCTGTGTAAACCGCAACCGAAAAAAATAATTAAGCGCTCCATTAAATTTTGTTTCCATAATAAAAATTCTTTCTCGTTTTACACTTATATCGTGCATAATGCGGAGTTCATTGGCGTGGAAAAGCGACGACGAAGAAATGGCCTTGAGCGGCCAATACATTTGGCATCTAGTATAATTACGGAATGAGAATTGGCTCGCTTTAATGAACCATTTACGCGAAAACTGGAATGATAAATGTCGGTGGTGCAACGGCAAAAAGGTTAACAACACGTTGCACGGTAAGAACGTCGATTATCCGAACTAATAGAAATACGAATCGATTAAGGTAATCGAATTTTCAAACGATCAATTTAATAAGCTAACACTACACATTGATAATTACAGAATTTGATTAAATTTCGGTACACGCATGACAGGTGCCTGTATAGTTATCAGTATACCATGGATTTTTATGCAAATTCAAACCCTTACAATAAAAAGTAAGTAGATGAAATTTAAATAGAGACTTGTTTCATTTTTTTGATTTTATAAATTGCTACTAACTTTTTATATTCCATACACAGTGGCGGACAAAAGTTTAAGACGACAGGACAATGTAAAACATAATTTTTTGGTTGGCAAATATTGTTTATCTATTCATTTTTATTGTTATTATGGTAGAACACTATTTATTCATTAGCATAGAATACAAATTTTATTTATACTCTTATTCCTTATAAATTAGTTTCATTTCTTTGACCCTTTAGTCTTAAATTTTTGTCCGCTATTCTACATATGAACCGTTTATTTTTAAAGTGATGTACAGTAGCGGGCAAAAGTTTACGACTAAAGGACAATGTAAAACATAGTTTTATAGTATGCATAGCTTATTTTTATTATGATTCATTAGCTCAGAATACCAATTTTATTTATACTGTTATTTCTTATTAATTAATTAATTTATTTTCTTTGACTCTTTAGTCTTAAATTTTTGTCCGCTATTCTACATATGAACCGTTTATTTTTAAAGTGATGTACAGTAGCGGGCAAAAGTTTACAACTAAAGGACAATGTAAAACATAGTTTTATAGTATGCATAGCTTATTTTTATTATGATTCATTAGCACAGAATACCAATTTTATTTATACTGTTATTTCTTATTAATTAATTTATTTATTTTCTTTGACCCTTTAGTCTTACAATTTTGTCCACTACTGTACCTTTGCACATTATGCGCATTCGAATTTTCTGTAGACAAATTGCATTTTTAAAAATCCGCAATCTAATTATTACTATTACATACTAAATATTTGACGTACTGTTCTTCAGCAAAATTTATTTCAAGCGACGCTCGACTAATCAACGTTTCATTACACCGTACGAACGTGGCCTCGTGAAAACGCGGCTGTCTGAAAACAGAGACGGCAGCCGTTCGGCGGCCATTTTGGTTCCGCTCGGACAGAGATCACTCGGTCAGAATAGTGCCGGAGTTAAAAGCCGCAACGATCTTGAAACGAGTTGGTCTAATAAATTATTTGGTAACAGTTTCTCGTTAGCCGGATTTAACACGGCCGAACCGTGAACACGACTCTCTTGTTCAGGAAAATTCGTTCGGTTCGCTGACTCAGCTGATCGACAATTTCTTGTTGTTCTCTGATCAACGGTGCCTCTAACACCTTCGCTTTCGTAGGAGTTTCGGTTCATTTCATATTTTCCCAATCGCATACATAGTTAAAGATACACTGAACAGTTTACACGATGCATTATACAAGTAAAGCACGTATAATGCTTTTGGTAAAAATATTAACCAGTTAAGTGTGTTTGACGACTATATCCGTCATGGAAGAATGGCAGAATTTTGTGTTATGACGGCTATATCCGTCATGCGTAAAATTTTGTTACAATTTGATATTTAAATTGTAATTCTGGCGAAAACTAAATTATATTCGTAAATTTTAATATGTTTAGAATGTTTAGGGGTCAGGACGAAATGAAATAAACAAATGAAAATTATAGATAATTTGAGTTGGATTTCTAACTTCCTGAGAGCTAACTCGTAAGCACTGCAGTAACACTGGATCTTTGATTATCCCGATTTTCATCTTGACGTGTCATAACCAAAAAAACAAAATATATTAGATTCTCCATCTGCGATGATGTTCCATTTGTTATAAAAATAAAATTAGAAAAGACTCTCGGTATTGGTGTCCGACATGCAAAGTGCCACTGTGCATCGTTCCCTGTTTCAGAACATATCACACGAAAGCAACATTATAAATTTTTAATTTCTACAAATATTTGATTTTTTTTTAAGTTTTTCGTTAATTATGTGTAAATATAGCTTTACGTTGATCCATTGTGTAAATATTACTAATAAATTCATTCATTTTCTAAAATAAAGTCGTCTTTTTCACCCAATATTTCAACAGCGCCACTTACTCTGTGTTTGACGACTATATCCGTCATCGCTTGATTATCGCGACACACACTGGGCCGCACTTTGCAAAATGATCGACACAGTTAACTGGTTAAATAATAAGTCAATATAAATTTGATATACATGATACAGTAATTTTAACACTAGAACCATTGACAATTACAGAGTATTTATTTGCATGGAATAGATCAAATTAAAAAATATTTAATACACAGAAAACTTTAATAAGACTTTAATAAAACTTTAAATAAAACTTTAAAACTCATTTATACCTTCTGCAGAAAATCATAGTAAATTTTGGAAACTTGGTAAATTGAATCTATAAGGTTGCCATGAACAATCATCAATCGGTCATTTTGACTGCTCTAGTAGTTCTAGGGATAATATTATGGAAATCTTACAATTAGTAGCGTGTAATATCTCACAAACGAACAACAAGAGAAAAATTTAATTGAATTATGCTAATTTAAAATTATGGAATTATGAATTGAGTTACGGTAACAATAATTGCCAGTTGATCAAGCATACATCTACGTGAATAAAAATATTTTGATGAATTAATTAAGAAGAGTTTGAATTTTTGATAAAAATATGTACTTTTCTGGATTGAAGCAAAATATTGGAGTTCAACATTTGCATTTTAAATCTATTTAGAAGTTTTCAGAAACGTTTTACCGATTGAAAAGATGCTTCTGAATGACTCTCTTTATTTTATATCCTAGAAAGGGTTCAGCGAGAACAAAGAAACATGTGAGCCGTTTATTTTGAAAGTGGCCTAACTCCATTTATCTTCAAATCGAGATATTTAAGGGTTGGCATTTCAATGAATTTAAAAATATACGTATAGGATACTAATCAGTCATACTGCTTAAGTGTATCTAAGGGTGTTAAATTTATAGTTCCTATTAAAATAGTGGCAATTATTAAGTGAATAATATGCGTTTTCTTATCAAGAATGGAGTTAGGCCACTTTCAAAATTAACATCTAGATTCATTATAAAATTTTAAGGTGCCCAAGTCCATTCAACATAATTTAAGATGCTTCAAATTAAAAAAAAAAAATACTTAATTTATTTTACATATTTTTAAAACACTTCGGAAATTTAATTTATGCGATTCAAAACATTTTTTAACTACATAACGTACAGAACATAAAAAAACATAAATGTAGGAGCCAGAAATTACCCATAGATTTATTAAGTTTTATTTATACTAATTAGGATTTAAGATTATGAAGGTTTAGTGGCGAAATTATTTCGTGGGGCGGCACTGCCTGCGCGGAGGGCAGAAGATCGTGAACGAGCGAAACGGAGTTGTTGTAAAAACGATTTTGTCACGAAATGCTTTTTTTTTGACAGAAGACGTCCATCCTTTGTTCATTCCGTGCGCAATGTTCATGTAATTGTAACCTAACTCTCTTTTGTACTATTTTAAAATATATATAATCTTTTATTAATTGTTTCCTACATAAATTTATTACAAAACAATTTACTATTCATCTACGTTTTGTGTGTGTGAAAGGGATTTGAAGAAATCATGATGTTCCGGTGGTATATATTATAATAACTCAATTATGTTCTTGAATTTTGCTGTTGTAATTTGTCTGATATTTTTATACAGTGGTGTCAATACAATATTTTTCGAACTTTCTTGGTCTATCCCGACGTGGTAATAAATTTAGGACTTTAAAATTTTCATTCTCATTCATTGATGTCTTATAGAAAATTTTATATGTTAAATTTTCTCATAAAACACATCCAACATATTTTTAACCAGTCTATTGATTCTCCGTTAGAATTCCTTACCCTTTTAAAAATTGCATCTTCTAATAATTTTGTTGATACAAAATCCTCTTGTTTCACTTTATTTAGAATAAAGCTATTACTTCTATGGTACTTTTTAACACGTTGAACGCCACATATCTGGGTGACGGCTGTGTTTCTTGTAAACGGTTGACACTTTTCTAATTGAAACAAGATTTTTGAGGTAATTTATACTAATTTTATTTATAACACAATTATGATAAGTATATACGATATAAAGTAACAATAAATTATAAAGTAAATATAACATTGCGCTGTTTACAGTCCGAGTCTCTGGTTTGGGTCCTGGGGGAAACTCCACCGATTTACGCTGGGCGTTCAACGTGTTAATGATAGTATAATAATCTTGGGGGACCAACAGTAAATTATTTTTCCTATTACAGTTCCTATTAAAATAATGGCAATTATTAAGTGAATAATATGCGTTTTCTTATCAAGAAATGGAGTTAGACCACTTTCAAGATAAACTTTTTAATCATTTCATTGACCAACAAATTTTCGTGTAACAAAATCTTAATAATTTTAAATATTGTAGGAATGCGATCGAGCGGATGCGAGTTTGGGAAAGTCTGAAGAGTACTTGAGTTGGGCGATTGTCGTGCGAACGCAGAATGTTTGGGCTCGAATGTTTCTAAGGCGTGAAAGATGAGAACTTGGAAAACAGTGACTGAGAAATTGTGGGTGGTCGTGACCGAATGCGTAGAGTGAGAAAGGTTGACAATTAGAATGAAAGGAAACGAGTGTTTGGAAGAATATATGACGGGGAAAATGCGAGCGCAAGGCAGAAAGCTTTGGACTAACGTAGAAGAAAGGTTTGGTTGTGAACGTAGAAAGAGTGTTAAAGTTGCTAAGTTGTAAAGTCGTTTAAGTTGTTTTGTTAAATTGTTTTAAATATATTGTTATTAAGTTTTAATCGCTTCACGTTTTATTTTTCACACCTGAATTCCATCTTCTGTTCTACATTTTATAGAACATTTCCTATAAAATTGGGGGCTCGTCCGGGATTGATTAGCCTATAAAATTGGGGGCTCGTCCGGGATTGATTAGCCTATAATATATTAGTAATAATTTGCTTCAAACTGAAAAGATCATGTAAAAATATAACTGTTAAGGTAGCTAACTCGATTTTTTTGGAAAATGGACTTAGGCCACTTTCAAAATAAACGACTCATGTAACGGGTTAACGAGCATGCATTGTGCGACGATACCACGTGAAACGCTTTCGCTTTTTCTTACTCGAACGAACGAACGATTTGCGTTTTCTTTTATTGAGTGCGCTAAAAGGATCCTTGCGTCACTGGTCGGCGCAAAAATTACAACGTTCCTCGGACGTGCGCGGAAGAATTTTAAGTAACCGCGTTTTTTCTGCCCTCGACCGCTCGTTACTTTGTGAAAGAACGATTTCCTTTTTTGCTTCAGCTGTTTCTCAATCTAACGACACGCCAAGTGAGATGTTATCTTATAAACGATCTAAGTTTCAAACCGCTTCAGTGGCAATAACTTTAAATTGTAACGTAAAGGTGATACAATTCCAGATTTCCAATTTCTATGTACCAAAAAAGGTTCCATATTCGTAAATAAAGTATCATTATTATTATAACTAGTATTTATTATTACTAAAGAGAAATAGAGAAGAAGAGTTTGCTATCTCTTGACAAAGCTCGAAATAAAATCAGCCCTTTAACTCCTTGACATACAAATAAAAAGGAATTTGATGCGTTCGAAAAATACTATTCAATTTGGCTCAACTGAACAGTTAGGTATGTGCAAGCTTAGAAACAGAACATTTTATTTTCAAATTTGCATTGCTGTATAACATTTAATCAGGTTGATATGTTAAGTTGATTATTATTAAGTGACATAAAATCATAGTAGTTCTGTAAAGTATGAAACATTTCAAAGCATTTTGTAATATGTAGACAGTTCTTGACGTCTCCCAGACGTCATTGTATTTTAACTTTCATTGGATTTGTAATTAATTGTTAGCAAAATATCTAAATATACGGAAATGTAATATATTATATCCAGTTAATAAATACATTTTCCATAACGTCATTTTATTTTAACTTTCATTGGATTTGTAATTAATTGTTAGCAAAATATCTAAATATACGGAAATGTAATATATTAGATCCAGTTAATAAATACATTTTCCAGACGTCATTTTATTTTAACTTTCATTGGATTTGTAATTAATTGTTAGCAAAATATCTAAATATACGGAAATGTAATATATTATATCCAGTTAATAAATACATTTTCCAAACATCATTGTATTTTAACTTTCATTAGATTTGTAATTAATTGTTAGTAAAATATCTAATTATACGGAAATGTAATATATTAGATCCAGTTAATAAATACATTTTCCAGACGTCACTGTATTTTAACTTTCATTGGATTTGTAATTAATTGTTAGCAAAATATCTAAATATACGGAAATGTAATATATTATATCCAGTTAATAAATACATTTTCCAGACGTCATTTTATTTTAACTTTCATTGGATTTGTAATTAATTGTTAACAAAATATCTAAATATACGAAAATGTAATATATTAGATCCAGTTAATAAATACATTTTCCAAACATCATTTTATTTTAACTTTCATTGGATTTGTAATTAATTGTTAGCAAAATATCTAAATATACGGAAATGTAATATATTATATCCAGTTAATAAATACATTTTCCAAACATCATTGTATTTTAACTTTCATTAGATTTGTAATTAATTGTTAGTAAAATATCTAATTATACGGAAATGTAATATATTAGATCCAGTTAATAAATACATTTTCCAGACGTCACTGTATTTTAACTTTCATTGGATTTGTAATTAATTGTTAGCAAAATATCTAAATATACGGAAATGTAATATATTATATCCAGTTAATAAATACATTTCCAGACGTCATTTTATTTTAACTTTCATTGAATTTGTAATTAATTATTAGCAAAATATTTAAATATATAGAAATGTAATATATTAGATCCAGTTAATAAATACATTTTCCAAACATCATTGTATTTTAACTTTCATTGGATTTATAATTCATTGTTAGCAAAATATCTAAATATTCGGAAATATAATATATTAGATCCAGTTAATAAATACATTTTCCAAACATCATTGTATTTTAACTTTCATTGGATTTGTAATTCATTGTTAGCAAAATATCTAAATATACGGAAATGTAATATATTAGATCCAGTTAATAAATACATTTTCCAGACGTCATTTTATTTTAACTTTCATTGGATTTGTAATTAATTGTTAGCAAAATATCTAAATATACGGAAATGTAGTATATTAGATCCAGTTAATAAATATATTTTCCAGACGTCATTTTATTTTAACTTTCATTGGATTTTGTAATTAATTGTTAGCAAAATATCTAAATATACGAAAATGTAATATATTAGATCCAGTTAATAAATACTTCTTCCAGACATCATTTTATTTTAACTTTCATTGGATTTGTAATTAATTGTTAGCAAAATATTTAAATATACGAAAATATAATATATTATATCCAGTTAATAAATACATTTTCCAGACGTCATTTTATTTTAACTTTCATTGGATTTGTAATTAATTGTTAGCAAAATATCTAAATATACGGAAATGTAATATATTAGATCCAGTTAATAAATACATCTTCCAGACGTCATTCTATGTCAAGGGGTTAAGCGATTAACGAAACAACCTTGATCGGTTAATGAATTATCGTTATTTCGTGAAACACGTGAAACACGTCTTCCGATCGAAGAAAAAGTAGGATACCAACCGGATGGAACGGCGTTGGTGAATCATTCCGATGCGTAGTCATTCGAGAAACTAACGCGTATACGAGCAAAGCGGTCAGGAGCGATCACAAAGAAAGTAGAAGCGTGTATAATGCGGAATTATCGAGCGGCGGACAGGTATACGCGAGAGGAACGTCCCGTCGACTGTAAAGTCCATCGACGTGATTTTTGGAGCGAGACGAAAAACTGGCTGACCGGTTAGCGGCGTGAATCGCACGAGAGGAGAGAAAGAGCAGCAATCTAATAAAATATAGAAAGAAAGAATAGGAAAGGAAAGGAAATAACCTATGTTTCGTTATAAATTTAGGATTTTTGATTTGTTGATACGCCTTTGAAAATAATATTATATATGTAGAATATGATGGTGAAGGGGAAAAACACACGAGTCATAAACAAAGAGAGTTAACAGTTTATTAAAAGAAAAACACACAAGAAAGTTAATTTATTTAAACCACACGCAAGAAAAAGAATAAAAATCTGAGCGGCACCGCTTTCCGCAACTCTTCTTATGCACGCAACAAAACGACTGCCGTCAAATTTGCCGGTCGCAACAAGTTTACCCAAAACAATTTTCTATTTCTATCTCATCTTTGTAACGGCTATTTTACGGAAAAATACAATGTATCTCCAACGGTTATTCCGTGGAAGAATCCTACATATATGTGTTAATGTATAAATTTAAGGGTTAGCATTGTAAGATGGTACGTTTAGTGTGTGTCTGGTCGTGAATGTGTGTGTGCGCGCGTATTAAAAATTAAATAAAAACTGAGGAATAAGACTACGTGTCTGACTATTAAAATTAAAATAAAACTAGAATTAGAATAGAATTTCGCGCTTTTCCCGTATTTAAATTTCCTGTAATTGTGTAGAAGTCATCCATGTGATTATTATTGTTGATTACATTTTTTATGTAAGGTGACTGGGGAAAATGTTCGAACACTTATCACAGAAAATATTTATAACCATAATGCATGTCTCATGTGAAACTTTTTAGAACATACTCTGTTTTCCTAAACTAAAATATTCTTCTATGTAATTAAGACAAATAAATTATCGTTTCTTCACCTGCACAACATTTTTGGCAGTTTCCAACTTTACTTAAGAACTGGAAGATTGCGTGGAACTTCGAATATATCGATGTATCTTGAAGAACGACGAAATATTCTTTTAAATCACTGAATGTCGTGCTGTGGTCTACCAAATTCGACGCAATTCTTCACATACAGAAGTTCATTCAAATATACTCAGGCGCACATATCAAAACGTTCTATCAAATTTGAATATTCAAAAAGAAAAAAAATAGAAAGTCTTCTATTTGTTATTATTTTGCTTTGCAACAAATCGTTGAAATCTGCTTTCTTCAGCATCGTTGAAGACTGAGCTGCTACAAGATTACCACGACATCAACATCCAATTACGACGAAACAATGCCAATCCAACCTCACAAAAAAGAAACACCCTTAAGAATGCGACCACCATCGCGAGCGCTCGATTACCACAACCCCCTATTCCTGCAGGACGGACTGAAGGAAAGGGGGTGGGTTAAGAGAATCGCGCGAGTGTCCTATAAATAAGACAGCGGCTGACCGGTTGACGGGCTAACATCCGAGGCATCGCCGGTATCAAAATACTCGTTAGAAAAGCGCGCCGGTGGCACGCGTCGCCGCTTCCCCGAATATTTTGCTAATAGGTCGTTCGCTCGTGGCCGGAGAGGACGAGAGCTTACATGCGACGGAAAAGGGGACACGTAAAAAGAGGCGGGACAGCGACACCGTGGAGCAATTTGGATGTGTCTTCCGTCGGTCGACGGTCATTTGTCTCCCAGCGGCAACCATCCGCGTCCTTCTCTCTCTCTTTCTCTCTTTCTCCTTCTCTTTCGCTCTTTCTTTTTCTATCTTTCTCCTTCTCTTTCGCTCTTTCTTTTTCTCTCTTTGTCTCTTTCTCTTTCTCTCTATCTCCTACTCTCTTTTACTCCCTTTGCCTCTTTCTTCTTCTTTCTTCTCTTTCCCCTTTTCTCTTCTCTTTCTCTTCCTCTCTTCCTCCTTCTCACGTTCTCTTTCTCTTTTTCTCTTTCTCTTTCTCCCTATCTCCTACTCTCTTTCTTTTTCTCTCTTTGCTTCTTTCTCTTTCTCTTCATCTCTCTATTTCTCTTTCTCTCTTTCTCTTTCTCTTCATCTCTCTATTTCTCTTTCTCTCTTTCTCTTTCTCCCTTCCTCTGTTTCTCCTACTCTCTCTATTTCTCTTTCTCTCTTTCTCTTTCTCCCTTTCTCTGTTTCTCCTACTCTCTCTTTTTCCCTTTCTCTCTTTGTCTCTGTCTTTCTCCTCCCTTTCTCCATCTATCTGTCTCCTCTATTTCCTTCTGTCTTTCTCTTTCTCTCTTTCTCTCGCTATCTCCCTTGGATCACCAAGCGGTGGTTGTCTTTTTCCATCTCTGCCCCGAGCGTCCGGGAACTTCCTCCCCCGGCTAACCCGAGGGGCTTTGCCCACATGTCAACGATATATTTTCTGCCGGCCCACAAATCGTTTAGCGGGTAATTTTGAAATTGGAACACTTATTTAGTCGTTTAGGCCCAAGGGCAGCAGCCACGGAGGACGCCGCCTGCAGATTTATCGTTCGACTTTTCGCCTTGGTTTATAAACGCGATTTTCTTCCCCATTCGTTCTCTTGCTCGCTTTTTCCACGCTCGTTCTTGCAACGCGAAAGCTCGGCGGAACTTCGTTTATGCGAATACTCATTACGTGAATATTGAATTACAGGTATAGGATGTCTATCTAACAACGATTCCTTATCTTGAACAGTTATGAAACGTAACTTCGAAATAGATGATGTAGGTTACACAGTTATTTAAACAAACTGCTGATCTTCTTAATTTTTGTTTAAATTTATAAAAGTTGGTGTAAGGGAAATTAATTTTATAATATGAATAGAGTTAAAGAAATAAATTTCTACTCTATCTTAGGATAAAAGAAACAGTAGGTACTTATAACTCGTATGGTGTACCTAATCATGAATTCCACCCTTGTGGGATTAATATGCACACAATTTATTTTCTAACTCATAATTAGAGTAACATGTATATTTATTTTGTTTTACAAACTTTACATACATTTTCATATTAAAATTCCGTTCCATCGATTCCCTTGCCGCCTCCATTTAATTTCCTCCAAGCTTCGTTCCCTAGCCTTTAAGCTGACCCCGTTGCGGCATTAAAATCGAGGAAAAATTTCATCCACGTTGCAACAGAGAAAACGTTCAAATAGAGGGTTACGGTAATATAAAGGGGCTGAAATTGAAAGGCTCCGCGGTGATAATATTTTCTTGATCGCGATGCAAATTGACACGTCAAACGAGTTGTCCGTGCCAGCTGACTCTGCTCGATTTATCGAACCCTCGCTCACCTACATCCCCGAGCTCATCAATATTCATCGTTCCCCGGCCTCGGATTAACGTGCGAAGGATTCGCGGTTTCTTTTGCAATTTGCCGCGAGACACCGGTGAAAATGTGGCCGGTATCGATTGCTGCAACGCTTTTCGAGCTTTTGCTTTTTATTTGCGCTACAAATCGATCGCTCAAGGCCACGTCTGCCTGTACGGATCGCGAAACATCGGTGGTCGAGGTTAACGGTGTTGCTCTTGATCTGTTCGCTGGCCGATTTGCAATTGGACGATTTAACCCTTCATCGACGACCTCCGTACGTCACACGAGCTATAATTTCTTCGCGTGCATCGCGTCGTTCGAGCTGCCAAGCTTACGTTACATGTACAGTGGCTCCAAAAAGTATTCGTACACTGTGTCACAAATAAATTCGTTTAACCCTTAAATTCTGAGTCTGATAGATGTACAATAACGGATAAAAGTTTAAGACGAGAGGACTTATGTAAAACATAATTTTGTAGTTCGAAAATATTGTTTTTCTATTCATTTTTATTGTCAGTATGGTAGAACAGTATTCGTTGATCAGCATAGAACACAAATTTTATTTATATTGTCATTTCTTAATAATTAATTAATTTGTTTTCTTTAATCCTTTTGTCTTAAACTTTTGTCCACTACTGTATTTGATAAAAATTTGTGGGGATGTAGATCGTAATAGTATACGTACGAATTAATCTCTTCTTTTCATCTAAATACCATTTTAACCCTTCGCACTCGAAAGGTGACTATCAGTCGTCATGTGACAATTTCGCAAATCTTCGAACTCAAAGAGTTAAATAGTTGTATAAGTAAATTTTAGTATATTGCTAAAGTAAACAAAATGAAATTCAATATGAGCGAATATTATTAAATATGTTACACTTGGAGACCTTTGAATCCAATAATAATTGAATGACTAGGAGTCGCTTCTCGAGCATAAAGGCTTTAATCCTTTATTTTATAGTTCGAAAATATTGTTTTTCTATTCATTTTTATTGTCATTATGGTAAAACAGTATTCATTGATTAGCATAGAACACAAATTTTATTTATATTGTCATTTCTTAATAATTAATTAATTTGTTTTCTTTAACTCTTTGGCCTTAAACTTTTGTCCACTACTGTATTTGATAAAAATTTGTGGGAATGTAGATCGTAACAGTATACGTATGAATTAATCTCTTCTTTTTATCTAAATGCCATTTTAACCCTTCGCACTCGAAAGGTGACTATCAGTCGTCATGTGACAATTTCGCAAATCTTCGAACTCAAAGAGTTAAATAGTTGTATAAGTAAATTTTAGTATATTGCTAAAGTAAACAAAATGAAATTCAATATGAGCGAATATTATTAAATATGTTACACTTGGAGACCTTTGAATCCAATAATAATTGAATGACTAGGAGTCGCTTCTCGAGCATAAAGGCTTTAATCCTTTATTTTATAGTTCGAAAATATTGTTTTTCTATTCATTTTTATTGTCATTATGGTAAAACAGTATTCATTGATTAGCATAGAACACAAATTTTATTTATATTGTCATTTCTTAATAATTAATTAATTTGTTTTCTTTAACTCTTTGGCCTTAAACTTTTGTCCACTACTGTATTTGATAAAAATTTGTGGGAATGTAGATCGTAACAGTATACGTATGAATTAATCTCTTCTTTTTATCTAAATGCCATTTTAAAGGGGTGAAACCAGCGTTGAAGTTTCTGAGTTTTCTCTCATTTTTAAAAGATAACTTTGTAATAGTACTTGATGAAGCAAAACCTTTCAAATAGAAAATGTTTAATTTTTAATACTCTATCGCCCTGCCATAAAAAAAGAACACAGAAAAGCTTGTATTCAAAGCGTGAAAAATCGCTGAAACTTTGAGATTCGTTATCAGCCCCCTTAAAAGATATTTTGCCGCCAAAAAAATTGCTTCACGCAGGACACACCATGCTGTGTACACACATAAAGTTTCATTGAAATCAGAATTTCAGAAGTAGATGAATTTCCTTATAATACAGTGTACGAATACTTTTTGGAGCCACTGTATTTGCTTCGTCTTTACATTTATTTGGACGCTTTTTATTGATGAGAACTGAACTCCCTGGATTTTTTTCATAATTAAGTAATTAATCCTTCCGCGAGTACAACTGAAAATTTGTTGGTCCAAAAGAGTAAGGACATACAGTTGTGGACAAAAGTCTAAGACGATAATGTAGAATATAGTTTTATGGTATGCAAATATTGTCTGTAAATTCATTTTTATTGTTATTATAATACAACACTATTTGTTCGTTTACATTTCTTACAATTAATTAATTTACAGTAGCGGACAATTGTTTAAGACGACAGAACAATGTAAAACATAATTTTTTGGTTCGCAAATATTATTTATCTATTCATTTTTATTGTCACTGTGGTGTAACACTATTTATTAGCATAGAATACAAATTTTATTTATACTGTTATCTCTTATTAATTAATTAATTTATTCTCTTTGACCCTTTGGTTTCAAACTTTTGTCTGCTACTGTAAGTTAGCAAGCCTAAGGAATGCTTATTTCTCATCTATTAATTATTTCATTTTTGTTGACTCCCTTGTCTTAAATTTTTGTCCGCTATTGTATATAAATAAACGTGTGTACCTCGTTGTATATTTTTACCAATACTCAATTATCGTTAATTACCGCAGTGATTCTCACGTTTCATGCGAAATCAGTGGACGTTACGAATAAAGGTGCGCATGTAAGTGAGCACTTACGTCATTCCTTCTGAAAGTGTTAACAACGCTCATCGAACCTCCCCGATCGCGAAGCAAAATGGCGAACGTCGAATTGAATTCAAGCGATACGAGTCGGATGGACAAAGAGGTGGAGGAAGAACAGACAGAGAAAGGGAAAGGCGGAGCAGGAAATAAGTATGGCCGCCATTTTGGGTAAGATTTGTCTTCATTAGGACTTCCTGCGGCGCCGTTAACGTCCCACCTGGCGTTACAAGGTGTTGAACCACTCGAAGCAGTGATATTAGCGACTGATGAAACGATATTGCTCCTGATGGGTGGTCCCCCTTCACGGGTCTGTTGATGAAGACGCGAACAGTTGGCTCTCCTTCGTCTTCCTCGTGGCCGGGGCTTACGACCTGCCTTATGAACCGACTTACTTTGCCCCCGTCCCGGCTTCACCCGCCGCGCGGAATAGATATATTTCCATCGCGCGTGCCTCCTGCTCGCCCTTCTTGCACCGTTAACACTTTGACCGCCACGTTGGTCATATATGACCGGCCACGGTTTCTTCTGTGACGCTACCGGTAGCCATTGATGACCGAAGCGTTTCAACTACTTACAATTGTAAAAGTTAAATATAAATTAACAGTTAGTGCATTTCTAACATTACCGCTAATTAGAGGATACTTTGAAGTAAAAAGTGTCCCATTGAACAATTAACAATTTTGATTAGAACATCGAAAATAAAAAATTTAGTTCTATGAAATATTGCATTTAGCGGTGTAGTTCTGTGGCCATTGATGACCGGAGCGTTTCAACTACTTACAATTGTGAAAGTTAAATAAAAATTGACAGCTAGTGCATTTTGAACATTACCACTAATTACAGGATACTTTGGAGTAAAAAGTGTCCCATCGAACCATTAAATAGCTTTATTAGAAATCAAAAATAAAAGATTTATTTCTATGAAATATTGCATCTAGTGGTACACTTCTGTGGCGTCCTGAGCTTCAACTACTTACAATTGTAACAGTTGAATATAAATTAACAGTTAGTGCATTTTTAACATTACCGCTAATTAGAGGATACTTTGGAGTAAAAAGTGTCCCATCGAACCATTAAATAGCTTTATTAGAAATCAAAAATAAAAGATTTATTTCTATGAAATATTGCATCTAGTGGTATACTCCTGTGGCGTCCTGAGCTTCAACTACTTACAATTGTAACAGTTGAATATAAATTAATAGTTAGTGCATTTCTAACATTACCGCTGATTAAAGGATATTTTGAAGTAAAAAGTGTCCCATTGAACAATTAACAGTTTTTATTAGAACATCGAAAATAAAAGATTAATTTCTATGAAATATTGCATTTAGCGATGTAGTTATAGTTAAAACTCATTCTCTCTAATTCCTGATGGCGGACGCGAGAGTCGGCGAGATCGGCTTCTCTCGGCGATTCGTGAATCGCGACTAATGCTTTCAGGTTCAGATTTTCGAATTTGAAATCTTAAATCTAGAAGTTGAAATTTAAACTTAAAAATTTCAATTTAAATTATGAGGTTTGAAGTATCACATCTAAATTCAAATTATCAGGTTTGGACTATTAGATTCAAACTTTTCGATTTAAATTTTCTGAACTAAACTTTCAAATTTAATTTCAAATCACCAAATTTAGACTATCGAGTTCGAGCGTCCAAATTGAAATCCTCAAATTAAAACTTTCGCATCGAATACTTTTAATTTAAATTCAAGCTTGCAAATTTAAATATAAACTTTCGAATTAAAATTATCTAAAGTTTAAATCGGAATCGTGAAATCCAATTAATTCCGCAGCACGAAAGCTTGAACAGAGAATGGCGGAATAACTAATCACGACTTATACCATTAACCTCGCGCAGCCGACTAATTTCACAGGCCATAGCCCACCATCTGACAACGGACCATCCTCTCCGATACGTAAGATGAATCAAATGTAATTCACGTCTCCGATTAAACAACCCCGCCAAGTCTATGAATGGCCAGCAGCT
Source organism: Tetrapedia diversipes (assembly GCA_033822845.1). Taxonomy (NCBI): domain Eukaryota; kingdom Metazoa; phylum Arthropoda; class Insecta; order Hymenoptera; family Apidae; genus Tetrapedia; species Tetrapedia diversipes. Next base: position 102,319 of record JAOPTO010001569.1, on the reverse strand, counting down.
GCTGTAATTTCTGTTTTTCGACGCGAGACAGAATGTTTAACGAGGATTAGCCCGGGGAATCATAATTGTTAAAGTATACAAGCTGTTTGTAATCTCCCGCCACAATCACACCACAACCAACATATATCACTAAAACAGTACCCCGAGATTTGATAACATTCTTAGAATTTAAAAAATAATAATTGCAAATAAATTAAAAATATCCAGTTTTTTGTTGTTGTTAGTAACTTTTTAAGCTGTTTTAATTCACTTAACCGTTTGCGTACTACGAGCCATTTTCACGCTCTTCCGATTTCCTTTAGAGAAAACCCAGCGCATTTGACCAATTCAAACAATTGTCAGCGCGCTCACAATTTATATAATATATATAATATATAAATAATAGTATTCATACTAGTATATAATATATAAATAATAATATTAATACTAGTACATAATATATAAATAATAGTATTGATACTAGTATATAATATATAAATAATAGTATTGATACTAGTATATAATATATAAATAATAGTATTGATACTCGTATATAATATATAAATAGTATTAATATTAGTATATAATATACAAATAATAGTATTAATATTAATATATAAAATACAAATAATAGTATTAATATTAGTATATAATATACAAATAATAGTATTAATATTAGTATATAATATATAAATAATAGTATTAGTACTAGTATATAATATACAAATAATAGTATTTCATAAAATAATAAGTTACAAATTAAAAATATGAAAAATTTGAAGAACAAATAATATTCCGACACATAATCGAAGGAGCGCTCCTCGGCTTTTTTCGGCCCTGTTTTTTGAAAACTCTCTGCTACACAAACGGTTAACTTGAAACAGGAAAGATGTTGTAGTACAAAAATGGAGAGGGCGTATACTTATACCTTTCGTATACATTGATAGACTTGTAAAGGCGTATATATACGCGTTTCGCAGTCGAAGGGTTAAAAATCTTCGTGAATTTTCTCGGCAAGCAAACTGCGTAAGACTGACGAAGCATCGGATGGTTGCAGAACGGTGAAATATAGACCGAGTGACAGGGAACATATTCGAGGTTCAAGCAGATGCGCCAATTTCCACGTCTTACTAAGCCGAAGTGCGACGGTTACGAGGAATCTCTGTGATAATTACGCTAATCAGCGGCACGTGAATCGAGGGGCTGTCTTTCGACGGTCTGAAGGCCGCTAAAAGCGGGCAAAAGGCAAGCAGGCGCCGGAAATAGAAGCGCCGCGGCGAGGGTGAACGCGCGACGACGCTTGCTCGTTGCGAGGATGAGAATCCGAGAAAGAAGTCCGTTTTAATAGGATCACCGCTGTTGAAGTGCCTGTTATTTCAAGAGACGAGAAAGAGACGTCTCGTCGTGAAACATTAAGCACGGCCATGTCCAAAAGTAACCGTACGCTTGTAAATTTACAATAAAAATGCTCGTTTTTCATGGGCGTTCGGTAGGATCTTCGAGAAACAGTATAATTTCACGTTTCTTATAGAATAGATATGATAAGTATTTAATGGTGACATTATTTCATGAGTATAACAAATTTTTTTTCACTTCAAACGTTTATGCGCTGACGGTACTTTATGGTGGGTATGACTTACAGTGGCTCCAAAAAGTATTCGTACACTGTATTATAAGGAAATTCATCTACTTTTGAAATTCTGATTTCAGTGAAACTTTATGGAGCAATTTTTTTAGCGGCAAAATCTGTTTTAAGGGGGCTGAAAACGAATCTCAAAATTTCAACAATTTTTCAATCTTTGAATACAAGATTTTCTGTGTTCTTTTTTTTATTACAGGGTGATAGAGTATTAAAAATTAAACGTTTTCTATTTGAAAGGTTTTGCTTCATCAAGTACCATTACAAAGTTATCTCTGAAAAATAAGAGAAAACTCAGAAACTTCAAAGCTGGTTTCACCCCTTTAAAATGGCATTTAGATGAAAATAAGAGATTAATTCATACGTATACTATTACGATCTACAGTAACGGACAAAAGTTTAAGACCAAAGGGTCAAAGAAAATAAATTGATTAATTAATAAGAAATAACAGTATAAATAAAATTTGTATTCTATGCTAATCAATGAATACTGTTCTACCACAATGACAATAAAAATAAGAATATCAACAATATTTGCATACTATAAAACTATGTTTTACATTGTCCTGTCGTCTTGAACTTTTGTCCGCTACTGTACATACCCACAAAGTTTTATCAAATACTTCCATCAGACTCAGAATTTCAGAGTTAAACGAATTTATTTGTGACATAGTGTACGAATACTTTTTGGAGCCACTGTATGTCGAAATATCACAATAGATATAATGGCACTTACAGTATTTGACAAATGACATTTTAGTCATTTTACTAACACTTTTGCCATCGAGATGGAATGACAGAAACGACATTATTTCCCGGTCCCCCTAATAAAATGTTTGTTTTTAACCCGTTGTCGCACGTTTTTAATTTGTTGATCGTGCCAAGAAACACATTTTTTGTTTCAATTGTTTATGACTGCCAGCTGGAATCAAGTGTAAGTTGTTCGTTTGAAAGTGAAAATTATCACATTTGGCTACAGTTTTTCCAAAAAAATTCTCGACGGCTATACAGAGCGTTTGCTTTACTAATTCAAAATGATTTCTATGAATAAAAGAGAGTGAATAGGTGTAATCTTAACACAAGAAAAACAGTTTGAGACAAAATTATCATTTGTAAGTTATTTTGCTTATAAAACAGTATAATAATGACCGCATAAAAAAACAATTAATATGCTGTCTGGCATGCTATAACTTTTTTTCTAGATGTGTTACTCAATAATTAACAAATGTGTGTGTGTTAGTACACTTCGTACTAACGCTGTTATTTTTTTTATTGATTAAAATGTGCACGACGGCTACAGCCGTCATTTGCCTACATATCGCCAAAGATCGGACGGCTATAGACGTCAATTGCGGCAACGGGTTAAGCTTGCACACGACTGTTCGGTCAAGCCAAATTAACACATTGTACGCCGGCCCCGCGAAAACGCGGGTTTCGAAGTCTATCGTTTCAGCGCCGGCTCTGTGATAATGCAACATTCTTTTTTTTGGCGAATACCATACATTCCTTAAATATTAAAATTTTTCTTTCTGTTTATATTATATATATGTAGTAATCACTCATCAAATAAAACAGGTGTATTTTTTTATAATTATAAATTAAATTTTTTTATTTTGCATCTATTTTTCGTTATCGTTAAATTGCATATAACGAATATGCAAACCAAATTTAGTGTTTTACGATAATATATAAAATTTTAAATATCTTCTTCACCTATTCATTGGTCGTCAACAAGCGAATCATGGCCGGCGCCCGGGCTTTAGGCGGTCGACACGGTGCCGGCGCTCAGACTTTAAATGTCTCAGATGCCACCGGCGTACAATGTGTTAAATAACATTTTTCAGACGTATCGAATTCCGTTCTGTTTGTATGTCAAAGGGTTAATCTTCACGATATAACACACGAATTAATTCGGGAAACCAACGAAAGCTACCTCGTTTACCCGGGTTCGCTTATCTGTCTGATGATCACCGACGCAAGAAGCGAACGATTTCTACGGAACGGTAAACACAGGATCGCCGGAAGCAGAAAAGGAAGAGTTAACGCGGCCACGCTTTTCATTGGCGCGTTTAAAATGCGCGCTCGTCCTCACCTCGTCGAGGGACGCGCGTCTCGTACCGACTACTGACAGGACGTCGTCTCCCGGTCATTAGTTACGGCGTCGTCACATCTGCAATTAGAAACTACTAACCGTTCCCTCAAGCTCGAGTCAAACTGTCGAGCGTAAATCTTGAAAATTAAAACTTTTAAGTTCGAATTTCCCACTGCAGGCTTTCGAATGTGTACCTTTAAATTTGAAATTACAAATTTCAATTTTCAAGTTTACCTTCGAATCATCAAGTTTCAATTCTGAAATCTAAACTGTGAAATACAAATTGTTATATCCAAATTTCGATATTCAAAATTACGAATTCATATTGTTCAGTGTAAGATTATGAAAATCGAAATTTACAAGTTAAACTCCAGCTGTCAAATTTGAATTTTGAAATTAAACATTAAAAATTTAAAGTTTCGTATGTAAAATTATTAAAACCTTGAATTTCCGAATTCAAACTTTCAAACTTAAATTCGGAAATTTTAACTTTCAAATTAAAATTTCAACCGTCGAACTCAAATTATTGAATAGAAAAAAGTTAAAAAATTCAAATTTTCAAGTTTAACTTCCATTCATCGGATTCAAATAACCCAACTAAATTATACTGTTGTAGTTTTTGATATTAAACAATTTTATTTATTATATCGCACCTGTCCGCTCGTAACGCCTCCGTTCTCCATTCGCGTCTCTTACTCTACTGACTTATACCTCGCCTTTTGTTACACTGGTTCACGCGCTCTTCTTGCTCTCTCACTCATTCCCTCTCATTCTTTCCTCACTCAGCCTATCATTCGCTCCATTATTAACAATCTAATTACCCATTCGTCCTTCTTAAAATCTCTCTCTCTCTCTCTCAATCACTACAGTTCGGTCCTTCCTGACCTATTCGACGTTGTTGGAATCTTCTGTTTCTTATCGATCAGCCTTCTTGAATATTCGATGCTTGTCGCATTGCTCATTAGAGCTCGCTCGCTACTTTATAATCACAGGGTGATACCAACCATCTTTTGTCGCTCGTCTCTTTACTAAAACCTTTCTTTTTTTTTTAAATCTTTACCTCGTCGAAGGTATCGAATTTTAATTGTTTTACACAGCGTTACATAGGATTTACATCTGTACTATCGTTATTCACAGCACGCACAGTGGGCCGAATCACCGTTCTAGCTGATAAAAAATCTAAAAATGAGTACCCTCGAAATCGTAATGTTTTGGTACAAAGTGCGTCTCAGGTAACGGGAAATTATCTACATATCATAAAACAGTACCTAAGCGTACGGTATTTTCCGTATTTTCCACGAGTTTGCAGATATTAGTCCTTTCATAAACCAGTACCTTCTTGTGCGTTCTAGTGAACACATCGCATTTTTGTGTTCTTCATTAAAATACTAGTTTGGTGGAAAAAGTTCTAAAAGGTAAGTGCTTATTTTATTTGATTTCAGTATAAAATTTTTTCCAGTGCTTTCATTAATATTATAAATTCTTCTTCATTAAACTTAATCCGATGATGATAGTGAAACTTTAGAAAGAGGTCCCGCAGTTCCAATGTTTGCGCGTATTTGCTTTGATTTCTGTTTTGTCCATTTCTTTAATCTATCTTAGTTCGATTCTGATGAAAAATAGCTGCATATGTCTGCCAACAATTAATGTGCAACAGTTTTTTTAGATACACCGTCCGTATTAAGGAAGACACTTTTTGACGTTTGGCGTAAGGTTGATGGCATAAATAGTAAAAATTCTGCAGTTTTGAATTATATTATGAACAGTTTAATGTTATCGGAGGACGAAAAGGACACAACCTACCTACACGTCAAGAGAATTGTCAATAATGTAAACAGCAATTTTGCTTTTAAATGGAAAAAATGTAACCGATCCTTGGATATATTTCTCAAGCGACACGAGCTACAATTTTTCTCATCAGATCCTGTCATATCTTCCTTGTCGAGAAGTATCACGTCAATTTGGAAAAAAGAAGATGCACTTGACAAAGAAGTTATTAATTTATTGTCGGATTCACAATTACCAAAAGGGAAGCAGGATTCATTAACCAATGATACTGACCAGGATTCAGATACTGAATGAAATAATGCGTAACAACAATAATAATATCTTGATTGAAAAATATGATACATTATTAATACATTATTATTATAAATACATTAATAATTCATTACTAATAAAAATGTACTTAATTTGTTACCTACACACCATATATCAAGTTACCTATATACCAAGTAATACTAATACTATCATTTATACAATCCATTTTATAGTTTTTATCATTAGTATCTCAAAACAGATGATATGGACGTTAATTTTGATAAGTACGAATTTTTATTAACTAGAATAGTGATTTGGCCCACTATGGCACGGTTGCGTGCTCGTGTGACCGCTCGATGCGCGTATTCGCCCGCGGAGGATACATATTTCAATCGATCAACTGTAACTATATTTAAATAAAGTTGTCATTTCACGGTCATTGGTCTAACGGTCAAATTCACGTTTAGAAAGTCGAACTTTTTCGGTGCAAATGATCGCGTTCAAAAATCCTCACCTCGTCGAGGGACGCTGTTCTCGTACCGACTACTGACAGGACGTCGTCTCCCGGTCATTAGTTACGGCGTCGTCACTTCTGCAATTAGAAGCCACTAACCATTTTTTTTTCCCTCTCCTCCTTCCACCACGCGTTTTTTCACGCGCGTGTGCGACTTTCGTGCGTGAGCGCGTTTACGAGCCCGCTGCTCCTGGCGTGAGTCAACACGCCGCGTTCCCAAGAGGATCCTCCCGCGACTGTCCTAGGTAGCGCGTTAACGCGACCGCACTTATCCCCGAAATGTGTTCGCATGAAATGACCAGGAACGCTTTCGGGAGCGAGGCAAAATAGACGCGTCTTGTTTTCGCGAGTACCAAACCGTTCTCATGCTTTCGTTTATTATCTTTGCTTTAACTTCTGCTATTGTTTGCGATCCTGTTGTCTACTTGCATCTCGAAGCTGTTGGTTTTTGGTAGGGAAATGGTATTATTAAAATGGTATTATGTAGCTAAATATAATATCATTGTTTCTATGGTAGGTACAGTAACGGACATAAGTTTAAGACGAGAAGATGTTATAGAACAGAATATCATGATTTATAAATATTGCCTATACATCCATTTTGATTATTAATAGAATAGCATAGTGCTTATTGATTGGTATAAATTACAAAATTTGTTTGCTGTGTTATTTCTTATGTTATTATTTTATTATTATTATTTAATTATATTTTTTATTTTATTATTAATTTTTATTATATTTAATTATTATTATTTAATTATGTTTTTCATTTTATTATTAATTTTTATTATTTAATTATGTTTTTTATTTTATTATTAATTTTTATTATATTTAATTATTATTATTTTATTATTAATTTTTATTATATTTAATTATTATTATTTAATTATATTTTTTATTTTATTATTAATTTTTATTATATTTAATTATTATTATTTAATTATATTTTTTATTTTATTATTAATTTTTATTATATTTATTACATTTTAATTTTATTATTATTATTTTATTATATTTTTAATTTTATCATTACATTTTATTGTTTTATTATTTCTCATATAGACTCATCAGTTTTAAACTTTTGTCTGCTACTGTGATACAAACAAATTTTTCCTATTTATATTCACGAATTTCGTCCTCAGCCCCGAAAATTTACACATTATCTCTAGTTTGGTGTTAATCGAACGTCGCAAGCTAATCAGTCCCGCGTCAATGACACCAAACAACGGAATCGCCTCGCTGACAAGCGCATCGAACGACTTCCTGATCTCTCAGCGCTCGAAAAATGGCGTCAACCATTGAGACAACGTGTTGCGGCCACAGGGGCGCGACCTCGTTTCCCTAGAACGTTTCAACCCCGGAAGCTGACGGGACGATTCCCCCGGGTGCAATCTCCAGCCTCCAAGGCTGGGATGGTTTACATCGTATTGAGTAACACGCTCGTAAGCGGATGCTTCCCGGAAAATCATTTCTGTCCACGGGGTTGCGTTCCACCGATTCCACGAACGTGCGCCTCGCGGTTGGTTCGTCAGGATGGCCCGGCAGCACTTTCGCCGGTATAAATCAGAACAAGTCGACCGGAGTCGAAGCTTCTTGGGAAACATTGTTTCCAGGAGGTTGATCGTTGTTTTGGGGGACAACGAGAAACCAGAGAACAACGGTTTCTATTTCAAGGGAACATTTGTGTCGTCGTTGGTGGTTAGGTTTGTGGGTAGAATGGAACGAATAATCTGGTTCTTTCTTGGAGAACTCAATTACGTTTTAATTCTTGCAATAAATTAAGTATAATTATTAATGATTCTGTTCATTCTGTTTTTATAATCACAGTTTGCTCTTTTACCTGCAATTTGCTTCACTCACTCGTTTTACTACTCTCATTGAACTCTCTTAACACGTTAAGTGTCACGCCGGTCCATAGAGACCGGCCACAGATTTTAAGTTCATGTTACAGTAGTACGCGGGTCTGTCTTTGCATATTAATAGTGAAACTAAAGATTTCGCTTAGGGGACACCGGTTTTTGTTCAGTCAATATTTTAAGAAGAAGGATATAATATAAAATAGTCCATGTAATTTATTAAAACAAGGTAAACAAAGGCTACAAAATTTTGTGTACCACTTCATGCAGTCTAGACCTGAACGGAACGGCAACCAAAACTGGCTGGGCACTTAACGTGTTAACTGAACTCCCATCAACACACAACGTGCGCGTACACAATACAATATATGCAAGATAGGACACTCACTTTAGAATATAAATAGTAATGCCACGCCAGTTTTACAGAGTTTGCCCGTGGCGCCACGATGAATTTTCCATTATAAGATACATGTAATGTTGAAATATTACTTAACAAATAAGTAAGTGTGTAACTATTTTTAGTTATTTTATACTGCATTAATTTTTCACATCATTGTATTAACGACGGTAACAATGAAAAATTGTTAAGTATTGACATTTGTCCAAATTATGTATTTCTACCTATCTGACCGCGACGGTCACCGGTGACCCCCGTGGCGCCACCGTCAAGTTGAGTGCCGGTCATCGGTGACCCCCGTGGCATTCAACATGTTAAAATGAAAGCAGTCGTTCAAGTTTGAAGTTAGGTTCCGGTTAGGTTCGTAGGACTATTGTTGTTATTTCAAATTTTACTAACATACTGAAGTAATCCTAAATTATGCAATGCCTTATTTAATACGTTGAATGCCATGCCAGTTTTACAGAGCTTGCCCGTTGCGCCACGATGAATTTTACATTATAAGATACATGTAATGTTGAAATATTACTTAACAAATAAGTAAGTGTGTAATTATTTTTAGTTATTTTATACTGCATTAATTTTTTCACATCATTGTATTAACAACGGTAACAATGAAGAATTGATAAGTATTGACATTTGTCCAAATTATATATTTCTACTAATGTCAGCGCGACGGTCACCGGTGACCCCCGTAGCATTCAACGTGTTACAATGAAAGCAGTCGTTCAAACTTGAAGTTAGGTTCCGGTTAGGTTCGTAGGATCATTGTTGTTATTTCAAATTTTACTAACATACTGAAGTAATCCTAAATTATGCGGTGCTTTATTTAATACGTTGAATGCCATGCCAGTTTTACAGAGTTTGCCCGTGGCGCCACGATGAATTTTCCATTATAAGATACATATAATGTTGATATATTACTTAACAAATATTATTTAACAAATAAGTAGTGTATAATTATTTTTAATTGTTTTATATTGTATTAATTTCTTTACACCGTTGCATTAACGATGGTGACAATGAAAAATTGGTAAGTATTGACATTTGTCCAAATTATGCGTTTCTACTAATGTGAGCGCGACGGTCATCGGTGACCCACGTAGCGCCACCGTCAAGTTGAGTGCCGGTCATCGGTGACCCCCGTGGCATTCAACGTGTTAAAATAAAAACAGTCGTTCAAGTTTGAAGTTAGGTTCCGGTTAGGTTAGGCAAATTTTACTAACATACTGAAGTAATCCTAAATTATGCAATGCCTTATTTAATGAATGCCATGTCAGTTTTACAGAGTTTGCCCGTTGCACCAAGATGAATTTTACATTATAAGATACATGTAATGTTGAAATATTACTTAACAAATAAGTAAGTGTGTAATTATTTTTAGTTATTTCATACTGCATTAATTTTTTCACATCATTGTATTAACGACGGTAACAATGAAGAATTGATAAGTATTGACATTTGTCCAAATTATGTATTTCTACTAATGTCAGCGCGACGGTCACCGGTGACCCCCGTAGCATTCAACGTGTTACAATGAAAGCAGTCGTTCAAACTTGAAGTTAGGTTCCGGTTAGGTTCGTAGGATCATTGTTGTTATTTCAAATTTTACTAACATACTGAAGTAATCCTAAATTATGCGGTGCTTTATTTAATACGTTGAATGCCATGCCAGTTTTACAGAGCTTGCCCGTTGCGCCACGATGAATTTTACATTATAAGATACATGTAATGTTGAAATATTACTTAACAAATAAGTAAGTGTGTAATTATTTTTAGTTATTTTATACTGCATTAATTTTTTCACATCATTGTATTAACAACGGTAACAATGAAGAATTGATAAGTATTGACATTTGTCCAAATTATATATTTCTATCAATCTTATGATACGTATACTGTTCAAGTGTTACGTATAAAAAATAAGTGTAACTACTTTTAGATATTTTATACCGCATTAATTTCCCCACGCCATTGCATTAACGATAGTAATAGTGAAAAATTGATAAATATTGACATTTGTCCAAATGATGTATTTCTACTAATGTGAGCGCGACGGTCACCGGTGACCCCTGTGGCATTCAACGTGTTAAAATGAAAGCTGTCGTTCAAGCTTGAAGTTAGGTTCCGGTTAGGTTCGTAGAATGATTGTTGTTATTCCAAATTTCACTAACATATTCAAGTAACCCTAAATTACGCAATGTCTTAAATTAACATGAAAGCAGTCGTCGAAACTTGAGGTTAGGTTCGGGTTAGGTTGCAATTAATTTCCGTTTAACGCTAGCAATATCACCGTTGGTGGTCGAATTTCAGTTAGCAATTCGATTAGCCAGGTTTAGTGCGTTAGTCGGGGTGAAAACAGTCGTGTAATTCATTTTATTACTTTTTATTGGACTGCTGGCAGGTCCTGCCACGTCCCGACCAGTCGCGAGGGAAACGACACGGCAACTGGCAGTCAGAGGGAAGGGCTAGAAGGGCGGAAAGTGGCGTGACGCTTGCCGAAGGGCGGTGGCTATCGACTAGACAAATGATAGAGCGGCGTTTTCGACAAACTACAAACGGTGCGCGCGCTCCAGTACCAACCAAATAATTCCCTTGCCCCTTGATATATTAATTACACGCAACAATCGGCCCAGAAAATTAATACTTGGATCGTTTCCTAGTCGATCCCCGGTCCCTTCCGACACCTGTTCGCCGACGCTTTCCGTTGCTGTTGTAATCGTTGTAACTTTTTTTCTATTAATATCGTGAATCGACTGCCTTTACACGCCTTCCGTTTTTACGTTTTCCCTTTTTTTTTTTTGCTTTCTTGCTCTAGATTCGTGTTAGTGCATTAACCATGTATCAGCGTGACAGCTGAATTAATGAAACACGCTGGCTACTGCTGTCGTTTGTTATAGTCAACGCGTTAGACCGTTTCAATTTTGCCGAAGCGATTGCTATCGTCGAAACTCTACTCCTTTCCACCCGTTAAACGTAAGTTTCTTTTTTCTGGAAAAAGATCGCCATCGCTTGTGTTTAATCTACATAGTAATTAAGCTGTGTTTCGCTGTAAATAGATGGAGTTGTACTTTTTTCTTTATTTTGCTGAAATTCGTGCTACGTCCTAATTTATCAACGATAAATTTATATATTTTAAACGTTCTTTTCGTTTTTATATAATCGACAGAGAAACAAACTATTTTATTCTTTTTAGATTATCGTCACAACATTTGACTGTTTGGAAAATTTGTCGCATTACAATACAGTCAGTTCATCGTTTCCGTAGGCATCGCAATTTTTTTTTAATTCATCATCCGCGAAAGTTCAACCAGCCAGAGTACAGTTAATTAATAAGTTAATTAATATCCATCAAAGTTCAATGATCCACGAGAATAAGGATCTCTGAAATAAAAATGGGCATCTAGGAAATAATCTAGCAAAAGGGGAAAAAAGAAGGATACACGTCGGGCAGTCGTATAATTAGCATTTATAATATGGCCACGCGGCAACTGGTCGTCGGAGGAGACTCCGGTTCTCCTAATGGAATGACGAATTAAAATCGCGATCGAACTCGGCGGATTAGCCTCGCGGCTAGTGTAATTAACAAGGCACTCTCTCTCTCTTTCTCTCTTTTTCTCCCACTCTCTCTGTTTTTTCTCCCTTCTCCCTCTCTCTTTTTCCTACTCTCCCCTCTCCCACTCTTTCTACTGCTCTTTCTTTTCTTGTCTCTATTTCTCCCAGTCCTCTCTCTCTCTCTCTCCCTCTTTCTCCTACTCTTTCTCTCTGTGTCTCTCGTTGTCCCTCTCTCTCTCCTACTTTTTCTCTCTGTGTCTCTCTTTGTCCCTCTCTCACTCTCTCTTTCTCCTACTCTTTCTCTCTGTATCTCTCTTTGTCTCTCTCTCTTTTTCCTACTCTTTCTCTCTGTGCCTCTCTTTGTCCCACTCTCTCTCTCTCCTACTCTTTCCCTGTCTGTCTCTCTTCGTCCCACACCTTCGCTTTTCTCTCTTTCTCTCTGTTTCTCCCTCTTTCTCACGCCCTCTCCCTGTCTCTCTTTCTCTCTCTTTCACTCGTTTCTCGTTAACGTGTCGTTGCCCGTAAATCCGCTCGAATCAGATAGACACTTTTAATTTTCCCCGATCCGATCTCCCTACCCGATCCTCGAGACTATTCCTTCTGTCCGTGGAACTTTCGTAAATTGTAATCTAGCAACCGATTAAGGGGACGATGCTGTCGAATCATCGTTAATTATAATCGCGTTCGATCCATAAACCAGACTTGTTCTTGTTTTCATCTGAGTAAGTAGAGAAGCAAAAAGAAATAGTTAATACGATAGGACGTCGATTATCCGGACGTTGTTCAACGTAAGTTTGTTGAAAAAGGAATACGCGTCAAATACCTTTTTTAGATGTAACCTAACTGCATTAAGATTTTATTAGAAATGCTGATTGACACTTTAGAAGGTTTCCTTGATTAGATTGGTAGCCGGAGAAACTTCTTGTTATTATTGAATGGAACTGTTTCTCTGTTAGTTCAACCAATAGAGATTCTATTGTAAGTATTTTATCTGTAGAGAGCGTATTGATAAGCTTTCTATTATTAATCTGCAATATATAATTTTGTGTTGAGTAAAATTTGATGTGAGTATGTGTGATAATTTTCGTTTGATCTCTGACTAATAACATCACCTTTTACTATTACTCGCGATTTTACTTAATTCGTGTAATTATTTTGATATTGCTGTTTATGTTTATTATGTGGTTCTATCAAGCCGTATTATGTTTATTTTAATGTAAACATCTATTAGATTATTATAAATGTCTAAATTATTCCGACACCCCGTAGGTATACATTAAAGGATAAAAGTTTGGGATTACCTCGATATTTCAAGAGATTCATAAATAAGAAATGGAAACGTGTACAACTACAGCTTAGTGTTATGGATTGCAAGTATTGTTTATATATTCATTTTTATTGTTATTATGGTAGAACACTATTTATTGATTAGCATTGAATACAAATTTTATTTATACTGTTATTTCTTATTAATTAATTAATTTATAACATCAGACAAAAATTTAAAACGACAGGATAATTTAAAAAATAATTTTATGGTTTGAAAATATTATCTATTCATTTTTATTGTTATTATGATACAACACTATTTATCATAACTATATTAATAACTATTTTTATTGTTATTATGATACAATACTAGTCTACAAATATTGTCTATATATTCATTTTTATTGTTATTATGGTAGAACAGTATTCATTAATTAACATAGAATACAAATTTTATTTATATTGTTATCTCTTATTAATTAATTAATTTATTTTCCTTAACTCTTTGGTCTTAAACTTCTCGTCCGCTACTCCGTCCCAGAAAACTTTTCGATCAGACTCCTATCAAACCAACGGAAAGTGTTATTAATTTCCGCAATATTAATTTTCAGGTGACGGAAACTCAGTGAAAGATTTAATACGGCTGCAACATGAAAAATAGTTCTAAACCTTCGAGATATAGTATCTTTCGACGACGCGACAGGGAACATCGTCGATAATGGTTACGACAGCGATTGGTAGTCGCGTTAGAGTTGGCCGCGACCAGAAAAACCAGATCGATTTCGCTGAGTTACGAGTTTGTTAGCCGGCCTGCCGGTTATATCACTCGATCAATCTCTCACTCCTTTCAATACCGGCGGAGATTCAATGAAATCGCCCCGTTCCGGTCGCGACGAACGTTACGTCGGCCATCTTTGACGTAGGCGACAAAATGAATAGGTTTCGTTACCATTTTAAAAACCGGCACGATTCTTATGTGAAAGTTTTTGTACTGCAAACGAAGCATTCTGTACCGTAAGCTCGGTTACTTTACTTTCTAATTTATCTTTAAGTTGATTTCACCCGTAAATATTACTCTTTCAGAGAAACGTTTGAGAAATTGCTTTCGCAAAATACTTTTGCATGTTTCTTACCTTATCTTCGGTTGCAGCAGGACGGACCTTTTTCCCAAACCTTAGCAAATTCGTTAAATTTACTCGGTACTAGAAGGGTTAACCTCCTTAGGTACGACGCACCACTATAGTGGCTTTCGCGTATATCATCTCTTTATACGTGCCCATAATTATGAAAGTAGTCTAAGTCAGATATTTCTTGTTTCGAGATATTTAAGGAATTGCATTTGCATAAATTAAAAAATATTTTTACATTATGCGACCTTTTTGTTTAGAATTTTACTAGTCTTGATTAATGGAAATTTATTATGAATATGAAATTTTGTATGAATTTCATACGAAAATGTTGTTTTTAAAGTTTGAATTGACTTAGACCATTTTAAAAATTAACAGAATGTCCTATAAATGACTTAAAGCAATAAAGAACTATGAGTTTTATTTGAAACAATGAACTTAATGAAATAATTTATGAACATTTATCAATGATTCTAAAAAAGTGATGCATTTTTATCATTTCGAGTTTTTAAGATTTTTAAAATGTTCCTGAAAAACTGGAGGATTGTGTGGTAGTCAACACATAACATCTTTAAGTTTTTCTTCCGATACTGGTCTAGTGGTGGTGTATAAAGGAAGTAGCTTAATATTTCCGTATATTTTGGGTCTTCCTCTTTTAGGGGAAAGATCCAAAACGTGGAATTCAGGAGCGTCTAAAGTAGTTTTATATAACATTTTATATGCTTCATTTTTCTCATCCATTGTATTTGCAGCCAAGAGACAGATTCGCCCGCGGTATTTTTTCCTCTTCTTGTTATTGACTCTTCTACTGATTTCATTGAAATAAAATCCGTCTGTGACATTCGTTTTATGGAAAATATATTTCTTCTTCTACACTTTTCTATCAGTTCATAATAATGCTCAGGGTTGTACAAGTAATTTGCTTTTTTTATTTTCATTTCTATCAACCCAAAATCACGGTCATTTGGTAGAAAGGAATGACCTGATACCAAAAATTTGTGGTCTATTGTTTCAATATTATTATTTGATGACTGAGCAAGTTTCATCCATGTCAATGCTACTTTAATGTTTATATATAAACAATTATATTATTATATAATTTCTTTAAATTTTTGACTTACACCACTTTCATAATTAACACTGAATGAATTCCATATAATGTTGAAATTACAACCACCATATAATGGTTCATTTTTGACGATATCGTAAAAATTACATTGAATAAATTTAGTTTAAAATAATGTGGTGTAAAATAACTGATAAACTCATTTTTTGAAAATTTTGACTT
>JAOPTO010001569.1:54912-77761 GCA_033822845.1 Tetrapedia diversipes | reverse complement strand
AAGTAACTATTCTGCTCGTAAAGAGGGACAATTTTCAGGGCAAACGATCGGTCGAGCAGCTAAAAAGCGTGCGTTCCCGCTTGCGTTTCGTCCAAAATACGACGATCTTCAAAGCAACCGATCGGTCGAGCATACTCGTTTCGCAGCATTCTGCGACCGATCGCCATTAGGCGTAATTGAAGGGATCGATCGATCAATTCCGCGCGGATAACTCGGCGCAACGGTGAAAGCCAAGTGCATGCTGCATCCACATTAGGGTGCATCTCCACAGATCGCAAATGATACTGGAATTATTCTTTCTAAAAATCGCCCGTTCGTGTACAAGTTTGTGAATTATTCGAAAAGTAAAGTTTTTTCCTTTTTTTTTTTGGAGTTTAAGGTCACATCTACCAAATGGGTTATTAGTGACCACATTTATCTGATACTTTGGTAATCGGTATAAATTATATTAGATTAGGTTGTGTAGGTTTATGTCTTTTAGAAACTCTACAACTCTTTTACATGATTTTCTTTCCTGCAATACCACCAGCGAATTTTTGATATTGTGTTTCCTTCTTTTTTCACTGTAATTTGAGCACGTGGTTAAAACGTGCTCTATGGTTATTTTTACATCGGATAGGTCGCAAACGTTAGGGTTTGATTTCGTAATAAGTTGCATGTAGATGAGTTTTGTGTGGCCAATTCTAAGTCTTGTTATGACGGATTGATCCTTTCTGTTTAGCTACATATCGTTATCGATCACATTAGTAATAATAATAATAATAATAATAAATAATAAATAATAATAATAATTACTGTGAACTGTATACTTTTGTTATCGATCAGATTAATTATGTTTAAAGAATTATATTCCTATCACACGACACTATTCTATACGACATTTATTTATTTTCCCCTTATTGCTATGTAGACCGTAATAGTATACGTATGAATTAATCTCTTCTTTTCATCTAAGGGGTGAAACCAGCGTTGAAGTTGCTGAATTTTCTCTCATTTTTTAAAAATAACTTTGTAATGGTACTTGATGAAGCAAAACCTTTCAAACAGAAAATGTTTAATTTTTAATACTCTATCGCCCTGTAATAAAAAAAAGAACACAGAAAAGCTTGTATTCAAAGCGTGAAAAATCGCTGAAACTTTGAGTTTCGTTATTAGCCCCCATAACCCTTTACCGCATATGGGCCCATATATAGTATTGCAGTTTTGATTCAATTTTATTTCTAAATTAAGTATTATAAAATAATTCAAACTATTTTAATTCATCAAATATATATATTTAGCAATAATAAAACGCGAAAAAATTGTCTATGATTTTATGATACTTAATTTGGAAATAAAATTGAATCAAAACTGCAATACCATATATGGGCCCATATCAGGTAATGGGTTAAAAAATATTTTGTCGCCAAAAAAATTGCTCCACGCAGGACACACCATGATCTGTACGCACGATAAAGTTTCACTGAAATCCAAATTTCAGAAGTAGACGAATTTCCTTGTAATACAGTGTACGAATTTAATACTCTATCACCCTGTAATTAAAATTGAACATAAAAGCTTGTATTCAAAGCATGAACAATCACTGAAACTTTGAGATTAGTTATTAGCCCCCATAACCCTTTACCGCATATGGGCCCATATATAGTATTGCAGTTTTGCTTCAATTTTATTTCCAAATTAAGTATGATAAAACAATTCAAACCATTTTAATCCACCAAATATATATTTAGCAATAATAAAACACGAAAAAATTGTCTATGATTTTATGATACTTAATTTGGAAATAAAATTGAAGCAAAATTGGAATACCATATATGGGCCCATATGCGGTAAAGGGTTAAAAGATATTTTGCTGCCAAAAGAATTGCTCCACGCAGGACACACCATGATCTGTACGCACGATAAAGTTTCACTGAAATCCAAATTTCAGAAGTAGACGAATTTCCTTATAATACAGTGTACGAATTTAATACTCTATCACCCTGTAATTAAAATTGAACATAAAAGCTTGTATTCAAAGCATGAACAATCACTGAAACTTTGAGTTTCGTTATTAGCCCCCATAACCCTTTACCGCATATGGGCCCATATATAGTATTGCAGTTTTGCTTCAATTTTATTTCCAAATTAAGTATGATAAAACAATTCAAACCATTTTAATCCACCAAATATATATTTAGCAATAATAAAACACGAAAAAATTGTCTATGATTTTATGATACTTAATTTGGAAATAAAATTGAAGCAAAATTGGAATACCATATATGGGCCCATATGCGGTAAAGGGTTAAAAGATATTTTGCTGCCAAAAGAATTGCTCCACGCAGGACACACCATGATCTCTACGCACGATAAAGTTTCACTGAAATCCAAATTTCAAAAGTAGACGAATTTCCTTGTAATACAGTGTACGAATACTTTTTGGAGTGTAGCACTGTTCGTGAACACTGGTTTCGGAAATGTTCGCCGTTGAATACGCACCTTTACAAGAAACGAGCCCGCGTGTGATTCGTTCCAAAGGTCGCGCGCCGCATGGAAAATCCGCACGAAACGATCCTGTCGGCGATCGATCGTTGCGCAACGGGCCGCGTAATTGGAAGCATCTCCGATCGATCGATCGATCAGGATAATCGCGAGACGGAACGTGCCGGTGCACCGTGTCAAATGCCGACACCTGTACGCGTAGCTAAGCCGATTGCGTTTCGCGTCCGAGTTTTCCCCGGCTTTTCTGCCTGGATCCGCTCGCCCGTGAGAATCGGCCGCGACTAATCGCGCAGATGTTCCCGGAGAAATCGATATCGAGGCTCCGGAGGTGTTCGTTGATGTCTGGATGCCGAGCAGGTGTCGCGATTAGCGTTCTCCGGTGAGCTTTCGGAATTGTTTAGGAGATGAATCGGAAGAATTAGGGAGAAAGGAGTTAATTGGTGGAAAAGGAAATCTATGTGGATAGAATAGGACTCATTACAATTTTGCTTGAAACACAGACAACAGTATGTTTAAACTGACATATAAATTACTATACTAAATTATATGCATTGAAATAAGTAAATACAGGAAATGATTATTCATGATTATATCACACACTCTATTCTCTCTCTCTCTCTCTCTCCTCTCTCCCTCTCTTCCTCCGTCACACTCTCCCTCCCTCAATATATATATATATATATATATATATATATATATAAATATATATATATTTATATATATCTCTCTCTCCCCCTCCCACCCTCTCTCTCTCCGTCTCTCTCCCAATCTCTTTTTCTCTCAATATCTTTCTCTCTCTCAATCTCCCTTTCAATTTGTCTCTCTCAATGTCTCTTTCTCTCTCTCTCAATCTCCCTTTCTCTCAATCTCTCTCTTTCTCTCAATATATATGTATTCCTCCCACCCTCCCTCCCACCGTCACACTCTCTCAATATCTTTCGCTCCCTCAATATCTCTCTCTCTTAATATCTCTATCCCTCCTCCCTCCCTCCCGTCCTCCATCCCACTCTTTCTCTCTCTCTTTCAATCTCCCCGCCCCCTCTCTCTTGGAAAATAATAAAAACAGCAATAATGAACTCTAATTATTATATAAAAAGTAATTTTCAGCAATTGAAAATATTTCCATTTATCTTTCCATATCATATTCATTCCCAGATAAATCAGAATTTGACACGGTGCTTCTTGTAATTATCAATATAACACTTATTTAAAAAAAAAATGAAAATAACTTTTAATTTTTATATTATCGAAAACCACAATTGAATGATATTAATAAAAACTGAAGTTAATATGTATTGGAAAAAGTCTGATTGGAGTGGAAGGGGAAAACAACTCCATCCTAATTAATATTCCATATGAGATTAGTACACAAATGCACTCAGTACACGCACACATACACTCCAGTAATCAAGCAGTATATCATTATACATTGTATTTATTTAAATCACCAAAAATATGAACACAACTGCTCTCAATTATTCGCATTTTTGGCAAAGCATAAAAGAAGCGCGATAATATTCGGCCGCACTCAAACGGTTAACACTAGATTACCGGAGTGACTCACTTGCAATTTTGTCAAGCTCAAGTATCACGTGAAAGGAATAGAGGTAAGGGCGTTTGTGCTAAATGTAATAAAAAAAATCTGCGGAAAATGTGTTTTAAAAACAGGATATATATGTAAAAATTGTTTTGAACAAGCTTTTTTAAAAATAAAGTTTTATATTTTTTTTAAAACCTCAATTTTCATATTTCACTCAAATTGACTCGTTTCAGGCAAAATAGGTGTACACCCAACATCCGGTGATCTAGTGTTAACCCTTTGCGGACGGAGCAGTAAAGAAAATAGTTACGTCGCGCATTTGTGTTATAAAAACTAAAGCTGTATTTAAATAAATTTTTCATAAAATCTAACAAAATCATAAACAAACAAATTTAGTCCAACTTGACTTCTTAAGCTAGTATGTATCCATGCGTATCTTATACGTGTCGTTTACGACAGACAAACGCCAGCCGCAGCGCGAAAGTTGGACGGATATATCCGACACTCGTCCGCAAAGGGTTAAAAGTAGGTTTGCGTTAAAAAAAATTCATAAATTCGATTGAACGTGATTACCACTATATATAGCAAGCGAAACAAGAGTAAAAAACTACGGTTCGACGCTTACGAAGGCACCAACTCGCGTCACTTCTGTCATCGTGGCATAAGAACGTTGATAGGCCGCGTAGTATATGAGGCGTAACAGTATTTCTGAATACAATTGTCTTTATGTCTAATAACGGCGCGTGGAACAGGACAAGGGGTCTCTGGCGGCGGACGCTACCGAACAGCAGCATTAAGAATTCCGCAACTGAGCGTCATCTATTATTTCCAGCTGAAGTGGTAAAACGGCGAAACGATCGGGTATAATGTGCTTCGACTGAAATGACAGCACAACGCGTCGTACAACGCATCGATTATATACCCCTTTTCCTTTTTTTTCTTTCCTTTAAATTGTTGGAAAGCGAAACTCGAACCACGTTCGCCGCCATTACTCATACATGAGTTTCGTCTGCGAAGAATACGCAGCCGTTTAATATTGGAGAAAAAAAAAAAGAATGATGCACGTAGACCGATGAATCGTTTAACCCTTTGCGGACGACGACTTTTTCGGTCGGATGAGGTAGCAGGACGAAGCTATTTTCGCAGATGCGTTGAGTGACTTACATGATGCAATAAAATGATCTTACATATAAATTACCTTTTAAAAACGTTATATTTGGATTGTTTATCTATATTTACATCTTTAAAACTATATTTACAAGAATAACTATCTATACAAGAATTACGATCTATAATGTCGCTTTGTGTGATACGTTGTAAAGCATTCACCAAGATGCATTCGTGGTTTATTTGGGCACGTAACACAATAATACGTCGTTTTTCCGATTCGCTATCAATCACTCGGATTTTTCGAGTTCTTACGCCTACTACATCATCATCATCCTTATCGCTTTCGTCACTTCCCGTCCCACTGATTTTTTTATAAATACGTTGAATTTCGTCATTCACCGTAACAAAATTCGTCTTCACTGGTGCTGAGTTCATTTGTGAGATCCATTTTTTTAGGGGTTCACACAAAATCACGAAACAAATTCTTTTGACGCTTCTGCCACGCTCGCCAAGTCTCAACTGAACTCAGAACTGTTGTTAGGGCTACACTGTTTGGAAAACCTTTCATTATCTTACCTCTGTTACGACGTATCATTTTACACATCCTATATAAAAACCTAAGCAGTTCAGTAACTTCTTTAAGAAGCGATAGTGCGACCCAATTGATTGGAGATAAAGGGAACATAAACATACACCGACTGTCGCCTCTCACTCGCCACTCGTCCTGCCGCACGAAAAGCCGTGGCGACTGAGAGTCGCCTCTCGTCCGCAAAGGGTTAACCCTTTCGAGGTGGCTTTTTTCAAGATGTTACACAATTATCATGACGTTCTTTCCATTTTTTAACCCATTCACTGCCAGGCAAATTTAGAGTGTCTTGCCCTGGGTGCCAAGACTTTATTTTAACCAGTTAAGTGTGTTTGACGACTATATCCGTCATGGAAGAATGGCAGAATTTTGTGTTATGACGGCTATATTGGTCATGCGTAAAATTTTGTTACAATTTGATGTTTAAATTGTAATTCTGGCGAAAACTAAATTATATTCGTAAATTTTAATATGTTTAGAATGTTTAGGGGTCAGGACGAAATGAAATAAACAAATGAAAATTATAGATAATTTGAGTTGGATTTCTAACTTCCTGAGAGCTAACTCGTAAGCACTGCAGTAACACTGGATCTTTGATTATCCCGATTTTTATCTTGACGTGTCATAACCAAGAAAACAAAGTATATTAGATTCTCCATCTGCGATGATGTTCCATTTGTTATAAAAATAAAATTAGAAAAGACTCTCGGTATCGGTGTCCGACATGCAAAGTGCCACTGTGCATCGTTCCCTGTTTCAGAACATATCACAAGAAAGCAACATTATAAATTTTTAATTTCTACAAATATTTGATTTTTTTTTATTTCTTCGTCTCTAATAAATATACCCTAATCATCGGTAGTTCTGGTGTTAAGTTATCGAGAATGGTGTCAGAAGAATGAAGCAGAGAGAACGCTCGAAACTATTGTCCGGAACGATGTTTGCCTTTAGGTAATGGGCCATAAAAGTACGCAAATCGAGCGTGCAACGGCTGAAAGAAACACGGAACGTTTTAATACATTGTAATTTCACAAGCCAATTATTTTTCAACGATACATCTGCTTGGTAATCCTGTTTCAAAGGCAACAATAGCCTGGTAGCAACAATGTTAGTCGATAGCGACAAACCGTGTTAATACATCCAGAAATCGATTTGTCTCTAATTAACACTAGGACTACCAAGGGAGTCAAAATGACCGAATTTATAATTTTTCATAGAAACCTAGGAAACTTACAGTGGTGTCTACACATTCGAAAGTTTGCTATAATTTTACTATGATTGCTATAATATAATTTGTTTCCCTTATATTAGGTATTTCTTTCGTACACTTTTCCAATTTGATTTATTTGTTTCGAATAAGTATACCTTAATCGTCGGTAGATATAGTGTTAATATTATATTACTATTAACGAATTTCTATATTTTAACAGAAAATCCTAAATTCTACTTTTGTTGAATTCTTTCGCTTCACTTTTAGCGTGTAGTGTATTACAGGTGCTCAAAATTTGTGACTTTTGGTACATGGTACATCTGCCATTTATTATAATTATTTTTCGAACAAATAATCTTAAATATCATATATGTAGGAAACAATCAATAAAAGATTATATATTTTAAATTAGTACAAAAGAGAGTTAGGTTACAATTACATGAACATTGCGCACGGAATGAACAAAGGATGGACGTCTTGTGTCAAAAAAAAAGAAAACATTTCATGACAAAATCGTTTTTACAACTCCGTTTCGCTCGCTCACGATCTTCTGCCCTCCGCGCAGGCAGTGCCGCCCCACAAAATAATTTCGCCACTAAACCTTCATAATCTTAAATCCTAATTAGTATAAATAAAACTTAATAAATCTATGGGTAATTTCTGGCTCCTACATATATATCCTGTATGCTGTTTCTAAAAATGACACCTTCTATTAATTCTAATTTATAATATTTGTTATCATTTTTGTTACATTCTATCTGCATACAAGAATAATTAATTTGCTCATTAATGGTAGTTACTCTGTTATAAATGTGTGCCTGTTGTAATTTAGTTTTGCGTCCAATTTGGATGGCAGAAAAACGTTCGTTTCCACAAATTTTATTGTACAGTTCGCGCGAGAAAGAGTGGAGTAGAGTAGGCAATAAGTATGCGACGTATCGCGGCGTGCGTCAATTATTGGCACGCAACACCGTGGGGCAAAGTATTTTTCCATTAAGCCCCGTGTGTTACAGGCCGCTCAAGAATGATCGCGTTTTAACGACGTTCCTCTTCTACGTCTAATTTAAACGTTCTGATAAATCACGTTTTATATTGCGTTCACTGTAACGTCCGATCGATTCAAATGTTCGTTAGAGGTCTTTTACACGAAGGTAAACTCCCGCTTAAAAGCGTTAAGACGCTTACAGGGAATTAAGTGAACTTAAAAACTCATTAGGCGATTAGTGATATTTTATTTATTTATTTATTGACGGGTACGGGAACCCATTAATATATACTGGCGTCCCTCGACTTCCGTACAATTCGTTATTTCGCACGTTATTAAAAATTCAACTTTTTAAGCCTTTGCAGTCGAATGTCCCCTCTGACCAATCGGTGATTATTCATAGCAGTCTTATAAATTCAGTATGATAAAACTTCCAAAATTCACTATGATTTTCTGCAGAAAGTATGAATAAAGATTTGTTTTCTATGTATTCAATACCTTTTCATGTAATTTTTAATTTGATTTCTTCCGTGCAAGTAAGTACACTGTAATTGTCGGCAGTTCTAGTGTTAAGTGTGTATTAATACTAGAACTACCAGAACAGTCAAAATAACCAATCGGTGATTATTCATAGCAGCTTTATAAATTCACTGTGGTAAAGCTTCCAAAATTCACTATGATTTTCTGCAGAAAGTATGAATAAAGATTTGTTTTCTATGTATTCAATGCCTTTTCACGTAATTTTCAATTTCATCTCTTTTGTGCAAGTAAGTACACTGTAATTGTCGGTAGTTCTAGTGTTTAAGGTTCATTAACATTTGAACTCAAATAAGTTTTCTGTTTATCTCACTAATATCGAACCTAAAACTGAAAGACACAATATAAATAAACAATTAAACATCAATTTTGTTCTAAATTAAGACCTTGAGTCAGACTCGTGATATTCATGTTCGGCCTGAAATGTCGAGTACAAGTCAAACTCGTGATATTCATGTTTGGTCTGGAACTGAACAACGTGTCCGACTCGTGACATCCATGTTTGGCCTAAAATTTTCATCACGAGTCAGACTCGTCAAAATAGTGCAAGAGGGTTAAGAGCTAGTCGAGTTCCATAAAATTATGTTACGAATGCGTCCAGACACGCTTCGAGCTCGCGAACAATTCCTTTGGTGTACCGTTTCCCGAGCAAATAGTGTTCGTTGTTCGCTGTTCGCGAACAGCAGCGTGAACGCGGCATCATAGGAACACCGACGAGTGCTCCAAAGCTTAGAGAACGGCAACGGGTTTTCGTGTGAAACAGCTCTTAGCCATTTTACGTCCGTAAAATGAACACCGGTAGCGGTGTAATTAAATTCCATCCGTTCATCGGTACTGGCGGGCAAGAAAAACGAGTCGGACCGCTCTCCGCCGGCGAATAAATCGGAAAAACACGCAGTCGATCGGTGTGTCGAAGCGATTTCGATGTTCGGATCTGCCACTTCGCTGTACGATACACGGTGTAATACGCGTTCACTTCCATACCATTAAACCGTGTCCATTCACACGGTGCGCGGAAAAAAAATCTGTAGCCAAGAAGAATTGACTAATGGACATTAGCAGGTGTTTATTTCCGACAGACCGAGCGCGTTCTAGCCCGTCATGCAGCAGGCGCGCGTGTCCAATTTACATGGAATGTAGTAGAGTCGATTGGTTCGGGGGACGTTGTTTGTTCCCGTTCGAATTACACGCGGCACTCCGTTTATCCGAATTGATCGAGGGACAAGATAGTTCGGGTTTAGTTAGAGACGAGTCTGGATTATGCTTATGGGTTAGGTTCGAATTTAATTTGGTTGGGGTTAAGTTTGGATTAGATCAAAAGCTTTGGTTGGTTTGGATTAGATTAGATTAATCTTGGTGTTGGTTTTGAATTTCATTAGGTTCTGATGTAGGTGGTGATTATATCAAGTTCGGTTAAGTTAGGTTGGGTTGGGTTTCAGGTTCTTATTTAAATAGGTTCAGGTTAAGTTTAGATTGGATCAAGTTTCGGTTAAGATAGGTTCGGATTAGATTTGGATTTTTATTTAAGTAGGTTCAGGTTAGGTTTAAATTGGATCCTGTTTCGGTTAAGTCAGACTGAATTAGATTATTTTGAATGTGGTTAGGCTTAGATTAGATTCGGGTTAGGTCCAAACATTAGTATGATTAGATCAGGGTTTTAATTGGGTTTTGGTCAGGTCAAATATTAGACTGCTTCGAGTTAGATTAGGTTCGGATTAAGTTAGAGTAGACTAGTTTTTGGTCATATTAGATTAAATTTGAGTCGCTTATGCTTGATTATATGAACGAAGAATTAGATTAGTTTAAATCTGGTTCAAGTGATGATTCCAGTTACATTCATGTAAGAATACCATAATAATAATAAACTGATATTCACATAATTGGATTTCTACTTCTTCGTTTTTATCAACACTTGACACTACTTTTTATTTTCGTACAAGGATATAAGATAAAGGCGTAAGCTCGAACAAAATGATTTCAACAATGTTATTCGGTGAGCCAAGAATTGTAAGGATTAATTATTTCACAGAAATACGCTACGGATAAATAAAATGTGTGCCATTGTATATTAGACGGTTTCCATTTTTCGTTTTGTTCTCAACCACGTTTCATTATTTCAATTTCATTCTCTCTGTGGTTTTTCGTTTCAGTCGAGCCTGGTTTGAATCTTTTCGCGCTGGCGAGAAATATTTTTGTATGCGTCGGGGCCAGCGCCGACCTACAAATCTCTCGTCGTGTCGGGATACTCGCGCGAACAACTTCATTCCTCCGGGCTTCCGTGGAATGCGAGCTGAAACGTTTGTCGGTTGCCGGTGGCCGCGCACCGCCGCTGCGAAATCTATGGGGCGAGCCGCGTTGCACGCGTTCTCCTCGTTTACCCTTTTGAACTTCCTAGGATGAGGTCCGCCCGATGATCTATCGCGAGGTCATTATAACCGTTACTCTGTTGTCGGGGCAATAGCCAACTCTGGTTACTGATTACCGTGAATTCGAGCCGCAATGCTCCGGTGGTAAAGCGAATTCTCGACTGAGGTCGCTTCGTCGAGCTTGGGTACGGTTTTATGCGTTTAACCCTTAGCGAACGAATGTCACATTATAAATATTCTAAAAAAATCTGTTGAGGGGTTATGTAGAAAAATTTGTGTTAGAAGAAAAATAATATAGGAGAAATAACTGATATGTTGAGAAAAATGAAACATATATTTATTCAGAAATAATACATTTAGGCAGCGAGGTCTAACAAAGAACAACTAACGAGGTTATATCGCAAGAAAAACGAAAAATTAACAAAAGAGGGTGGTGACCACTCTCCCCCCAATGGTGTGATTTCTCTGTGCCCATATTTGGATAAAAGTCGTATTCCAACAAATAACTATATATATACATATGGGAAAGGTTATAAATTAACCCTTTGATTACTATGAGCGCATATATGCGTCTGATGAAAGTTACTCGTAGATACTATGGACGCATATATGCGCGTATTAGAAGAAAAATGATATAGGAAAAGTAACCGATATATTCAGAAAAATGAAACATATATTTATTCAGAAATAATATATTTAGGCAGCGAGGTCTAACAAAGAGCAACTAACGAGGTTACGTCGCAAGAAAAATGAAAAATGAACAAAAGAGGGTGGTGATCCCTCTCCCCCCAAAGATGTGATTTCTCTGTGCCCATATTTGGATAAAAGTCGTATTCCAACAAATAACTATATATATAGGAAAGGTTATAAATTAACCCTTTGAGTACTATGGGCGCATATATGCGTCTGATGAAAGTTGCTGGTAGGTACTACGGACACATATATGCGCTTGTCAATTTTGGTTTTCTTCAGCTTATGATTTTTTCAGTAGTCACACATTTCGCCGTTAACCCTCTGAGTGCTATATATGTGACGCATATATGCGTCTGACGACAGCTGCTGGTAGGGACCATGAACGAATATATGCGTTTGTCAGTGTACTGGTAACAATACTCCTTTTCCAGCTAACGGAGAATGAGATTCAGTGCTCAAAGGCTTGAAAAAGTAAAAGAAAGAAAATTGAATTCAAATTTCAGTAGCACATACATTACACTCTCAAACAGTAGAATAGATATAAAGTAAAAATTCCGATTTGGAGATTTCAAGCCTTGAATTTAAATTTGAACCTTCAAATTCCAACCGTCAAATTTAAATTGAATTTTCCGAATTTAAATACAAAATTGAACAGTCGAAACTAGTTTCGAAACTAGATTCGACTGTCAACTACTAATTGTAAATATAAATTCGACTCCAATTTCAACCTTTAAATCTAGATTCGAACCATAGCAACCAGATTGAAACAATCGTGCGCCTACTCATTTAGCTCAGAATGCAATCCGATTAAAAACTTTGTCTCAACTGTTACAGTTTAGTTAGATAATCTCAAACTAACGACTACTAACGACACCCTGGCGGAGCCCTTTAATCGCCTAAGCGAAATGCTAATTCCAACCGCCTTGTACTTAAGTACATACACATACATCGGCCAACAATCACTGGGAACGCACGTATTCAGCCTCGTTCCATTCTTTCTCCCGTTTCCGTAATTCTTTCGCTCCCGAGTGCTCGTACGAGCGATAAAGCCGGACGCGTACGCAAGTATTCATAAAGCGGCACGGGTAATTAGGTAATGACTTCTAGTGGATTGGAGCACGGCCAACTCGGGGGGTCGCGTCGCGGGCTGATGACACCGGCGACACAGTGATAAAAGATTTTCTTGTCCCCCGCGTGAATTACGATCCCGACTAAGTACTTTTCCGACCTGCTCCCTCTTCTAATTGCTGCGGCTCGACTTAACGACACTTACGTGTCTCGTGACATTTGCCTTCTCCCTTTTCTATAATTCACTCTCTTACACATACCCACACTTTTTCACTCACTTTTACTCGTTTACCCTCTTTCACCTAACTCAGATTCTTTCTCTCTCACTAACTCATTAATACACCCTAACTCACTCTCTACTGCTGACTTACATATAACTCACTCTTTCACCTACACACACACACACTTTTTCACTCATACTTGCTCATTCTCCCTCTCTTACTTATACTCACATATATTCTCTCTCTCACTAACTCATTAATACACCCTAACTCACTCTCTACTGCTAACTTACATATAACTCACTCTTTCACCTACACACACACACACTTTTTCACTCATACTTACTCATTCTCCCTCTCTTACTTATACTCACATATATTCTCTCTTTCATACTAACTCATTAACACACCCACTCTGTCTCTCTTTCTCATTCATTCGCTTATTTTCCTTCCCTCACGTACATTCTCTCACTCTCCCATACATTTTCTCTCATACTCACACTCACATTTATTCTCTCCCTCACACACACTTTCTCACTTACCCTTATGTATTTCGTTTTTCTCACTTCACTCATTTTTTCTCTCTTCCACACACACAAACACTTTCTTACTCATCCATATATAAATCCTCTCTCACTCTCAAACTTACGAGTTTTCCCTAGCTTGTTCTCGCTCGCGGGGATAACGCCGGTTGGTGCACGGAGTGGATTGTTGCCATGAGAACAGCGCCACCTTCGCCCAAGGCCATTAGCATAATGCGAGCGCGCAGGTATCGTTGAGAAATAGAATCGGAACGAGGTGGTGCTTCTTCATCGGTGATTGATTTATCGAGCTTCGAAGGTACAAGCTATTGGGGATTATTGAAACGTGATATACTCCACGTTGTGGAAGGTGTTGAAACATGGGTTTAAAAGTAATTTTTTGCATTGATGCCAAAATGATGTTGTCTTAGATGAATTAAGACGTTTGAAACTGTGAATTAGAGAATTAAATAATTGCTCTCATGCTTTCTATAACACGTTCGTCGCGCCAACGTGATTCGACTGAGTTTCTTGCTGAGCCCAAATTCGATTACATTGAAAACTGGGATAAAAAATATAAAAACAGCAAAAACTTTAACTTTTTATTTCATGTATTTTATACTTATATATATTTTACTTCAATGCTTATTCCATTGAATTCCTTTCAATAATTCCAATTTAAAATCCTATTTAACTTTATTTTGGGTGACGTGGCACGAACGTGTTAAATCAGAAAATAAAAATTAACCCTGCTAAAATTGATAGATTCTTAATCTTAAATGTTAACTATGTAAGAATTTAAATGTTTAACACGTTGAACGAAGGTTATCAGTGACCAGCGACGAGAAGGTAGTAAACATGTTTAATTTAAATAAATGGTAATACTCGAACAACTCTCAGTATCGTCATTACTATTAAAATAACAACGCATCATGTTTAAACAACTTCATATCTAACTGTACCTGTCTAAAAAACTGTTCTTCGCATTTATTTTATTTCCAGTGACCAAAACATAAAGTATCGATGTTTAACATCACGAATTTTGCATTTTACAATACAATCCCTATCTCTGAAGAATCTTCACGCAACTCTTCCAATTTCTATTTTAAATCAAACCCATGCCACGTAACGCAGCTTCGACTCTTTTTCATTTTACCAATTTTAATTATAGTTCGGTAATGGCCCAATTACGCGTGTAACGGATGCATTTAAAAATGGAGCAAAACCAAAAGCCGGCCTTTAATGGGTTAAGCCAGAAACAGGGCGCCCAAGGAAGGGGGTAGAGAGAAAGAGAGAGAGAGAGAGAGAGAGAACTTAAGGGATCATCGCTATGATCGATTAAGGGTCCCGATGGTTTATTTGCATCATTGACGTCTAAATTGGACGCATGAATGGAGGTCGCCCGCGGCGAGCAGACCATGGGCACCATAGCGTAGGCTCGAACTCACCGGGAGGAACCGCTCGTTGGAGACCAGAGGCCGAGATAAGTCCTCAAACACGCCGCCCGCCTCGGCTATCTGCTCGTGATTCGAAGCAGAAGCCTCGTTCGTCCCCGGGACACTTCTGCTTATCGCCGGCCGCACGAAAATGGCCGCCCCCGGTACCGGCGCCACGTTTCAAGCGATCGCTAATCTGTCATCGGGACGTGCTCTAACTAACAATCTTCCGACAAGTATAATTAGGCTCGTGTATTAGGTGCATGGAAACGTTTCCACCGTATTTTCTTTTTTAAGGGAAGTGTGCAGGCTCGCAGCGGCTATTCATGTAAATTTATATTTTCTATGTTTTAGAGCCAGTTTCTATTAAATTCTAATATTTTAGTTTTATGGTATCATATCCTTATAGTCGCATAAAATTGCTATTTAACGGTTCTCTGTATTTTAACGCCTGTTTCTGTTAAATTTTACATTTCATTCTTGAAATCACAAAATTATGATCGAATATTTTTCTGTATTTTAAAGCCGGTTTCTATTAAATTCTAATATTTCACTTTTATAGTATCAAATCTTTGTAGTGGCATAAAATTGCTATTTAACGGTTCTCTGTATTTTAACATCTGTTTCCGTTAAATTCTATACCTCATTTTTGCAGTCAGAAAGTAATAATCAAATGTTTTTCTGTATTTTAAAGTCGGTTGCTATTAAATTCTAATATTTCACTTTTATAGTATCAAATCCTTGTAGTCGCATAAAATTGCTATTTAACGGTTCTCTGTATTTTAACGCCCCTTTCTGTTAAATTCTATATCTCATTTTTGCAGTCAGAAAATAGTAATCAAATGTTTTTCTGTATTTTAAAGCCGGTTTCTATTAAATTCTAATATTTTAGTTTTATGGCATCATATCCTTACAGTCGCATAAAATTGCTATTTAACGGTTCTCTGTATTTTAACGCCTGTTTCTGTTAAATTCTATATTTCATTTTTGCAGTCAGAAAATAGTAATCAAATGTTTTTCTGTATTTTAAAGCCGGTTTCTATTAAATTCTAATATTTTAGTTTTGTGGCATCATATTCTTATAGTCGCATAAAATTGCTATTTAACGGTTCTCTGTATTTTAACGTCTGTTTCTGTTAAATTCTATATTTCATTTTTGCAGTCAGAAAATAGTGATCAAATGTTTTTTCTGTATTTTAGAGTCAGTTTCTATTAAATTTTAATATTTCACTTTTATGGTATCATATCCTTATAGTCGCATAAAATTGCTATTTAACGGTTCTCTGTATTTTAACGCCCCTTTCTGTTAATTCTATATCTCATTTTTGCAGTCAGAAAATAGTAATCAAATGTTTTTCTGTATTTTAAAGCCGGTTTCTATTAAATTCTAATATTTTAGTTTTATGGCATCATATCCTTACAGTCGCATAAAATTGCTATTTAACGGTTCTCTGTATTTTAACGCCTGTTTCTGTTAAATTCTATATTTCATTTTTGCAGTCAGAAAATAGTAATCAAATGTTTTTCTATGTTTTAGAGCCAGTTTCTATTAAATTCTAATATTTTAGTTTTATGGTATCATATCCTTATAGTCGCATAAAATTGCTATTTAACGGTTCTCTGTATTTTAACGCCTGTTTCTGTTAAATTTTACATTTCATTCTTGAAATCACAAAATTATGATCGAATATTTTTCTGTATTTTAAAGCCGGTTTCTATTAAATTCTAATATTTCACTTTTATAGTATCAAATCTTTGTAGTGGCATAAAATTGCTATTTAACGGTTCTCTGTATTTTAACATCTGTTTCCGTTAAATTCTATACCTCATTTTTGCAGTCAGAAAGTAATAATCAAATGTTTTTCTGTATTTTAAAGTCGGTTGCTATTAAATTCTAATATTTCACTTTTATAGTATCAAATCCTTGTAGTCGCAAATTTATTATTAAATTTATTTTATTTATTATTAAATTATTATTAAATTATTTTCTACGTTTTAACGCCTGTTTCCATTAAATTCTTTATTTCATTTTTATAATATCAAATCCTTGCAATCACAACATTATCATCGAATGATTTTCTACTCTACTGATTTTAAAGCTCGTTCCTATTCAATTCTGCATTTCATTTTTATTGTAATAAATGCACACACTTAGGTTAATAAATAAAATATATTTGAATATAACATATTTAGCTACTGTGCTGCTGTGAGTTATGCGTTGCTCGCACGAGGTGATACCAACAAAAATGACCGTCACTCGTATTCACAAGGCTACCATTCATCCATCAATTTTTGTAATCGCATAAAATTACTATCGAACAATCTTCTACACACGTTTCGAAATCTGCTCGCGAATTACTTGCTCACGCCGGTGAAGAAGCGTTCTTATAACACGATTCGATCGCCAAGCTCGCTATCATTCCGCCGTCTGTCCGCCCCGGTCGTTTTCTCGGTCGGTCAACAGATTGCGGGCTTAATCGGCCGTGAAAAGAGCAAATCGTTTCACGCGATTATCCGCCACATTGTCTCGGGCTCCCCTCTCGTCCGTTTCTTCGTACGCCCCCTCGGATCCACGGTGTCGCTCGCTGTTTATCCGGGTCTCCGGCTTCAACCCCCTGCATCCAGCCGCGAGAAACATGGCCCGTCGTGTTTCACCGGGGTTGCGACGTTAATCGTTTCGCGCTGAAAGGTGTAACCGATTCGTAACGGCCGTAAGATCCACGAGAGCGGCAGTAAATCCGTGGAGCCGGCTCCTGATGCTCGCTGGAACGGAGGGTGCCGTCGTTTAATTATTCGCCGAGATTCCGACAATTTTCCGTTTTACCGACCCCTTGTAACGAGGTTCGGTGGCGGTGAGGTAGAATGTTAGGAAGAAGTTTTTTTTTTCAAAGGGTTTTAGTGGAATTTTGGTTTTCGAAAGGGTTCGGATTATCTTTGAATTGCTATATTCAGAATTATCTAATAATTAATGTGAGCGCTTATATAAATTTTCGACAGAAGGGGTGGTTTCTTAAAATTTGAATACAAACGCAGATTCTTTGTTGTTACCTTAAAAATTATTTGTTCTAATTAATTTTTGTGGAATTTTGGTTTTCGAAAGGGTTGGAATTATCTTTGAATTGCTATATTCAGAATTATCTAATAACTAATGTGAGCGCTTATATAAATTTTCGACAGAAGGGGTGGTTTCTTAAAATTTGAATACAAACGCAGATTCTTTGTTGTTACCTTAAAAATTATTTGTTCTAATTAATTTTTGTGGAATTTTGGTTTTCGAAAGGGTTGGAATTATCTTCGAGTTATTACATTCAGAATTATCTAATAATTAATGTGAGCGCTTATATAAATTTTCGACAGAAGGGGTGGTTTCTTAAAATTTGAATACAAACGCAGATTCTTTGTTGTTACCTTAAAAATTATTTGTTGTAATTAATTTTTGTGGAATTTTGTTTTTCGAAAGGGTTGGAATTATCTTCGAGTTATTACATTCAGAATTATCTAATAATTAATGCAAATGTTTATATAAATCTGACTGAAGGGTTGGTTTCTTTAAATTTAAATACAAACTCATATTGTTTGCTGTTACCTAAAAAATTATTTGTTCTAATTAATTTTTCTTTTCAATGGGTTTTTGTGGAGTTTTGATTCTCGAAAGAGTTAGAATTATCTTTAAATTGTTATATTCAGAATTATCTAATAATTAATGCAAACGCTTATATAAATTTTTGGACAGAAGAGGTGGCTTCTTTAAATTTGAATACAAACATGTTATTACCTTAAAATTTATTTGTTCTAATTAATTTTTCTTTTCAATGGGTTTTTGTGGAGTTTTGATTCTCGAAAGGGTTAGAATTATCTTTAAATTGTTATATTCAGAATTATCTAATAATTAATGCGAACACTTATATAAACTTTTTACAGAGGGGTGGCTTCTCACGTGCAGTACCTAAAAGTTACACTATTTAAAGAGCTGAATTAGATCTGTATTTAGGTCAGAAAAATTCGAATTCGCATGAAAATCTGCAGTCTAATTATTACAACGCAAACTTAGCTTGAAACATTCTGTTCCTCCATTTCCTCCATATCTGAGTCTTTCATAAAGAATTCACGCGTAAGAATATAGGGTTTACTCGTGAGTAAAAGTAATGAATTAAGGAATACATCGGGTGAACAACAGTCGTACACAATGTGCACACATTTTTAAACACGCAGAACCGTGCCGGTTGACGGGCGAACCGGTGGAGATACGGTCGCGGCGTCCGCCAGGGTGAAGTTTAATTATCTTCCAGGAATTTAGTAATTTTCCATTTTACCGTACTTCCAGCCGCGCGCTGTTTCTCAGTTTAAAACGATATCCTCTTGTCCCGACTCGTCTCCTTTCATCTCCCGTCGCGGTTACCACCCTTTCGCGTTTTGAAAAATTTCAATCCTCCGAATTAAGAAAAAATCTCAAGAACACGTGTATAGGAAACAGATAAAAGGAAAGAAATTTACTCGCGAGAAGATTTTGGATAATAGTATGAACAAGTGAAGTGCGTGATAAAATGATAGCACACTAATATATAAGACTGAAAAGGAAATATCCGACAGACCTGTTTAACCCTTAGAGTACGGAGTCTATTTTATAACATAAAGGACGAAGTGGGGTCACTAAAAAAAATTGTTCCCACACAAAAATTGTTTTGGTTTGTTTATAAGTTGGCATATTAATATCACAAAGGCTGTTAGTAAATTAAAAAACGATAGAATACCACTAATAAATTTTTATACAGGGTTTAAAATAAATAAAACAAAACAATTTTTACC
The DNA here is from genome assembly GCA_033822845.1 of Tetrapedia diversipes. Lineage (NCBI taxonomy): Eukaryota > Metazoa > Arthropoda > Insecta > Hymenoptera > Apidae > Tetrapedia > Tetrapedia diversipes. Next base: position 58,198 of record JAOPTO010001569.1, on the reverse strand, counting down.
TAAAGGGAAAACGAGAGGAAAATTATTTACGAAGTTATTAAAGAAAAGCTAATCTTGGGGGACTTGAAGTCCTCCACTCCGTACTCTAAGGGTTAACCCTTTGCACTCGAGAGATGATTGTTAGTCACCAAATGATAGTTTTGCAAATTTGCAGACTTTAGTTAGTATGTTTATTAGTCAGACTCAGAGGTCAAATAGCGATATATGTAAATTTAAGTTTACCGCTTAACTAAAGTAAATGACGTTTAATATAGGCGAATCTTAGTAAATATTTCGAATTTGAAAATTCTTGAAGTTAGTGTCATTAGACGACTAACTTTATTAGTGAAACTCAGAGGTTAAATAGTCATATATATAAATTTTAGTATATGACTTAGCTAAACTAAATGAAGTTTAATATAAGCCAATCTTAGTGAATACTTCGAATTTGAAAATTCTTGAAGTTAGTGTAATTAGACGACTAACTTTATTAGTCAGATTCAGAGGTCAAGTAGTAATATATGTAAATTTAAGTTTACCGCTTAACTAAACTAAATGACGTTTAATATAGGCGAATCTTAGTGAACATTTCGAATTTGAAAATTCTTGAAGTTACTATCATTAGACGTCTAACTTTAATTAGTCAGGCTCAGAGGTCAAGTAGTAATATATGTAAATTTAAGTTTACCGCTTAACTAAACTAAATAACGTTTAATATAGCCAATCTTAGTGAATACTTCGAATTTGAAAATTCTTGAAGTTAGTGTAATTAGACGACTAACTTTATTAGTCAGATTCAGAGGTCAAGTAGTAATATATGTAAATTTAAGTTTACCGCTTAACTAAACTAAATGACGTTTAATATAGGCGAATCTTAGTGAACATTTCGAATTTGAAAATTCTTGAAGTTACTATCATTAGACGACTAACAATCACCTCTCAAGTACAAAGGGATAATATTCATCTTACAAAAGATATATAATATATAACATCCGCTGTACTGAAGTATAACAAAGAATCGTCATTAGACGACCAACAGTCACCTCTCAACTGCAAAGGGTTAATAATGCCGATGAAAATTAACCGCAGCTTAATGTGTTCCACCATAATAATAATACATTTGCATAAAACTATGTTCTTCACTATCCACTCGTCTTAAACTTCTGTCCGTTACTGTACGAACAGCATCGTACAGTACTGACCTTCCCCTATAAAATCAAACTCGATTTAAAACCACCAGACGCGATTCTACCAAGCTGTAAAGTTTCGAAGCAAACCACTGACGGTCACCGGGTGTGCCATCATTTTGTCGCGTGCTGTATCTGAAGCGCCCAAGGGCGCCATTTAATTATTCCACAGGAATTCAGCAATTCCCCGTTTTATCGCCGCTCTGTATCGCTCCCACCGCTTCACGAAGGGTTCCTTCCAGAAAACAGGAAACGGCCGCCGGCATTTTTGCTCGAACCTATCAACGATGAGGGACACGACGGAGGGGGGGGGGGGGGGGGGGGGGGCGACGCTTATTCCTCTCCGCCATGAAGGCGCGCGTATGGAAGCGTCGCTGCGGTGGCGCGCTTCGGAAAAGTGGTTTTTCGAGCGACCAAGCCGCACAATACCCGGCTATCGGCCACGTAAAATAAATGGACCGATTTATGAGGCCCCCACCGTGAAAGTTCGCTTAATAAAATCTCTGCTATGCCGATACATTTTCTTCCTGCGTTCGAACGACCCCCCCCTCCAACAAATACAGGCTATCGTTGGCGATGGCTGCTCGAATATTCGAACTCGATCGCGCGTTTCATTGCGTGATTCGGTTCGTGGTAGGTTCGCGAAGTGTTTTTATGGTAATTGATTACTCGTAGTGGAGATTTGTAGATTGATTAACCTGTTGGTGAGGGGCGTATCGTTTCTTGCATAAATCACGTGTTCAGGTATAATTATACGAGTCTGTTAGCCTGTAATTCGTGTGGAATTGATGTAGTGAAAAATGTTGAGAATGTTAATCTGGAATGGTGATCTAGGACACTTTTGGAAAGATTGATTTCGATACTGGGAAATACTACGACTTTCACTGTATGTGTGGTTTGCAGAATTTTGGAATAGTTTGATATTTGATAAATATTCGTATACTTGTTCATGAAGATAAAAAAATATGATTCAAACTTAATAAAATCATAAACTAATTTATTATTAGTAGCATTAATTTAAACGTAGGTTGATCTTTAACATTTAAATAATATTTCTTATAGGGACTAATTTTTGCTGGGATTGTAGCACAGAGAAATATTGTAAAAATCGAAAGGATATTGAAGGGATTACTGTTTTATAAGCCTCTGATAAATTAAACTTTACTCTGATAAATTTATTCCTGAGTGAAACAATCAAAATCTTAGAAATATGTAACCTTACAGTGGATAAGATCGTGATATTTCTAAGGATTAGATGAATTGTAGCACAAGAATTTCATGAAATTATACGTAAACGTATGACCTATGCGAGTTACAAAATCCATCAATTAAATTTGACACTGTGAAGTTTCACTTATTGTGAAAGTTGGTTCGTCGAGAATAGGTTGAAAGAACGATGCTCGAAGACGGAACTATATACAAGGAGCTCCTTAAAATTGAGCATCATAGTATAACTTGAAATTATAACATTTTTAATATTGCACGGAGAAACTTCAAGTTTTTACGTTGTTAGTGCTATAGGGAGCTGATAAGTTGGCGTGCGAGACAACACAGGGGTGGTTCAGTCGTACTACGCAATTATTTTCGTCACACGGTGTGATACAATCCAATAATTGAATAACGAAAATATGTGTGCACCATTTTTTTAATTGTGTTAAAAAAGATAGATCTATGAAGATTACGACAAATTAAAGCCGCATTCCTTAGGCTCGCTAACTTACAGTAGCAGACAAAAGTTTAAAACCAAAGGGTCAAAGAAAATAAATTAATTAATTAATCAGAAATAACAATATAAATAAAATTTGTATTGTATGCTACTTAATAAATAGTGTTCTGCCATAACGACAATAAAAACGAACAGATAAACAATATTTGCAAACCATAAAATTATGTTTTAAATTTTGTATTGTCCTGTCGTCTTAAACTTTTGTTTGTTACTGTAAATAAATTAATTATAAGAAATAACAGTATAAATAAAATTTATATTGTATGCTAATTATTAAATAATATTCTACCATAACGACAATAAAAATGAGTAGATAAACGATATTTGCAAATTATAAAATTATGTTTTAAATTTTGTATTGTCCTGTCGTCTTAAACTTTTGTTTGTTACTGTA
>JAOPTO010001569.1:36157-54892 GCA_033822845.1 Tetrapedia diversipes | reverse complement strand
CGGACAAAAGTTTAAGACGAGAGGACAATGTAAAACAGTTTTATGGTTTGCAACTGTTGTCTATATATTTATTTTTATTGTCATTATAGTAGAACACTATTTATTAATTAGCATATGATACGAATTTTATGTATATTGTTATTTCTTATTAATTACTTTATTTACAGTAGCGAACAAAAGTTTAAGACGACAGGACAATGTAATACATAGTTTTATGGTTTGCAAATATTGTCTATATATTTATTTTTACTGTTATTACGGTAAAACAGTATTTATTGATTGGCATAAAATACAAATTTTATTTATCGTGCTATTTCTTATTAATTAATTAATTTATTTTCTTTGACTCTTTGGTCTCCAACTTTTGTCCGCTACTGTATATATGAACCATTTATTTTGAAAATGATGTACAGTAGCGAACAAAAGTTTAAGACCACAGAACAATGTAAAACTTAGTTTTGTAGTATACAAATATTGTTCATATACTTATTTTTATCGTCATTACGGTAGAACAGTATTTACTGATTAACATGAAATACGAATTTCGTTTATAGTACTATTTCTTATGAACTAATTAATTTACTTTTGTTGACTCTTTGGTCTTAAGCTTTTGTCTGCTACTGTACCTGCTTTTAATACGTTACATCTTTGTTTAACCGATCATTGTCCGCGAGAGGCAGGGATATAGCGTTTAACGGCTGGTAAATGCAAATATTCAAATATTTAGTTTTCCTCCGTGTCACCAAGAAGGAAAATAATGTCATCTCGGAAGTACTTAAATATTTGTTCTTTGGATCAAGTATACTTCTCAACGATAAAAAAGATGCAACGAGAATAAACAATTACGTCAGGGGATATAAAATTTTGACAAGTTTTTAGTGTAGGGATGACAAAAAGACAATTTAAAAACTGAAAGACAATCGTACGAACTGTTTTATTGTCCGAATAAATTATATTTAAGAAAAAAAATATCATAAAACTCTTTACGTTCCAACGTAATAAAGCAATATTGTAATACTTTGTCATCTCAGACAATATTTATTTAAGCACAGAATTCAATTTGGTAATCAAAACGATTCAGAGAAAAATTCTTCGTTTCTACAGATAAATCATCTAAAGACTAATAATTCCAAAATAACTTTTAGTCGAACAGTAAAAATTATTTTATTCAATAAAATTTAGAACAAAGCAGTGATATTTATCTAAAATCATAACTGAACGATATGAGCTAGAAAATATTAGGAAGATTACGTCAACTATTTTCACTACATTCTGTTACATATAAATTTAGAAACAAACCAGCGACATTAAGACAAAAGTAAAATTGAATTGCCATAGGAAGGTTCGACAACCATTGCATATTTCCAACGCGTCCTATTGAAAACATAACTGGACGATATGAGCTAGAAAATATTAGGAAGATTACGTCAACTATTTTCACTACATTCTGTTATATACAGATTTAGAAACAAAACCGCGACATTAATACAAAAATAAAATTGAATTACCATAAGAAGCTTCGACAACTATTACATATTTCAAACGCGTCCCATCATTCACAAAACTCCAAGAATTTTAAAAGACAGAATGGCATCAAAGCTTACTCCCACTCAACTCAAACTCCATATAACAAAAAAAAAACATTCATTTTTACCGCGTTTTGCTCAAATAATATCCAACCACGGCTCCGCCCAACGACCACGACGTATTCTCCCCGGAACCTGGTCCCTGTTTCCCTCTCCCCCTCGCTCCTCCTCCCTATTTTCGAACTCGTCTAACGCCACCAGCCACGAGCTAAGCTTCACCCCGCGTTGGTGATCAACCATTTGTCACCAGGCCGCTGGATTTCCCATTTTCCGCCCGATTTCCCCGCAACGACGCTGATATCGTCCCCCCTTTTCGCCGCCCCTGCACGCCATCCCTTCGTCGTCCCTGTCAACCCTCGTGGACCCCCACCACCCCGTATCCGTTTCCGCCCTTGGTGTCACCGGGGTCGAGGCGTCGCGACGCCTGTTCGGCTGCCATTCGCCGCTACTAACGCGACACCGAGGGTTGTTCACGCTTACGCGAGCACGGGCAGAAGCTCATTTTCGCGGTACGCCTCCGACGCTCTCCACGCACCCCCTCGAGTTAAGCGGGGCTGGATCGTTTGTTTTCCACGTGAACGCCATTGTCATTGTCACCGGCCCACGAATCGATACCCGGGGGTGCACCGTTGCCCTGTGTCGTGCTTCACGCTGCTCACCCTCCTGGGTGTTTATGTATTTTTGTTGTAGGTCGTAATCGTTACTTTGCGATTGTTTCCAAATAAATTTCTTGGTCTTATATATATGTACTTGTTTTTTGTAGTTGTACTTTTATTATTATTATTATTATTATTATTCCACTTCCCTTTGTGTATTCGAGTCTGCATAGAAGCCAGACAGGACATTTCCAAAGTCTAGTTTATTTGTTACGAGGTATTTAAAAATGTTCGTGTAATGTTGCATGTCTTCAAGATGACGGCCTTTTGTATTTTTGATATCATTATTATTATTATTATTCCACTTCCCTCTGAGCATTCGAGTCTGCATAGAAACCAGACAGGACATTTCCAAAGTCTAGTTTATTTGTTACGAGGTATTTAAAAATGTTCGTGTAATGTTGCATGTCTTCAAGATGACGATCTTTTGTATTTTTGTTATTATTATTATTATTATTATTATTATTATTCCACTTCTCTCTGAGCATTCGGGTCTACATAGAAGGCAGACAGGACATTGCCAAGCCTGGTTCATTTATTATGAGGTATTTAAAAATGTTCGTATAATGTTACATATTTTCAAGATGACGGCCTTTTGTATTTTTGTTATTATTATTATTATTATTATTATTATTATTCCCCTTCCCTTTGAATATTCGGGTCTACCCAACAGCCAGACGGGACATTTCCAAGTCTAGTTCATTTGTTACGAGGTATTTAAAATTGTTCGTATAATGTTGCATATTTTCAAGATGACGATCTTTTGTATTTTTGTTATTATTATTATTATTATTATTATTATTATTCCCCTTCCCTTTGAATATTCGGGTCTACCCAACAGCCAGACGGGACATTTCCAAGTCTAGTTCATTTGTTACGAGGTATTTAAAAATGTTCGTGTAATGTTGCAAGTCTTCAAGATGACAGCCTTCTATATTTTTGTTATTATTATTATTTTATTTACGGGCTAAATAAGGTTCTTTCAGACGTTCACACTTTCCTATTCAAATTGTTACTTTGTGATAATTTCTAAACAAGCTTCCTTGTACATTCGTTTTTCAGTATCCCTCATATTTGTACTCAAACAAAAAAATTCACGCCATTTTCAACCTGCTTCTTTGCAATTCTTCTTAAATCAATTTTCTATTCCCTTCGCCCCTTTTATTTCCGTCTTAAAATACAAGTTCGTGCACAACCCTTTTCCTGTTTCCCCTCCCTTCAACTTTTACCCTTACTTTTCACCTAAACATTCCAACAAAACAGTTTCTACCTTCTTTCAATTCACACCACCCCCATCCCTCTCACCTCAAAAGAAACGAATTCCCTTCTTCTGCTCCCCTCCAACCCCATCCCGCCCCCTCTTTCTTATCACTCCTTTCTTCCCCCCATTATCTACAACCCGAACAAACGTGCGTCTTTTTAACCCTTTTAGTGTCGGAGGCCGATATATCGGCTCTTGATGCACTGGCGAGAAGTGCCAGAGCCGATATATCGGCCCGCGTCTTGTAGCGCTTTACTATTCGCATTGCAGGTGAACTCTATCTCAAAATAAATTTATAATACGTTATAAATGGTCTAATTTCATTACGAGAGAATTAAAGAAAGTAGTATTTCGTTTTAACTCTTTGTAGACGACTTTTTCCTATCGCTTGGAGCTAACGGAATCTAACATAAGTACCATGTACCTTCAAATGATTTTTTATTTTTATTATGTAATATTATTTATCTTGTTACAAAATACATTGGAAATGCAAAGTATATACTTTGTAATAAATGGTCTACATAAAATTATGATGAAAAGATGACTTTTTGTATGTGCAAATATGTTTTGTAAGAGAGAACTCAACTTTTACTTTCTTTATGATCTTTTATACCTTTGTTATTTATATAATTTTCAATGAATATAGAAAAACTAGTGTCATCGTTTTGTTCTCTATTCCGTCCTTAATATACTGCTTTTTGAATCATGTAAATATTGTTTCTTGTTTGGTTTTTATGAGCGTTTTCCCAAACCCTAGTAAAACCGTGAAATTCGGCCGGTTATTCTCGCATAGGCACCTCTTTTTCGCCTGCCACTAAAAGGGTTAACCGCGCCGCAAACCGACGCGACGCGACGCCTTTCTCCCCGAAGCGTGACGTATCGGAAGCGAGTCGTGAAATCGGCTCGCGGAACCATTTGACCGCGTTATCGTCGCTATTACCCGATATGAAAACATAATATCGCGGGGGTAACGATCACGACACGGCAGCGTATTCGCGTAATGAGGATCGCGTGTGCGCCCCTTCGCCACCCCTTCGCCTCAACCCCCTACCCCTTGCCATCCCCTTCTGCTCGTGCACCACGACGATGCTCGAGTGTCGGCGGCTACACCGAAGGTTGCTACCAACAATTTTCCTTGTCTTCCGCTGGCTACCTTCTCTGCTACCCCTTCCGCCTTGATGCTCTACCTCACCCCGCCCATCAACCCCCTAACCAACGTCGGCAGGGTATCTGCTGCGATATCCGCTGTTTAAGGGTGAAACGCGATACCGCGCGCGCGGGGTTCGTTCGATATCTCGTTATAATGTGGCAACAGCTAACACTCGTTAACCCCCGCAGGGGAAACCTTGCTCTAGTTCAATCATGTAACAGTATCCGCGTCCTAATGCGCGCTCGAATTTTGCTACGGCACGACGGCGTTCTTCGGACGGTTCTGTAACGTTCGCGAGGATCTCTGATACTTTTGTTGTTCGGTGCTCCGTTTCGCGCAATGCTTTCGGTTGGTGGTTCAGCGATCTCGTTCTTCGAGATTTTGACTGGTAAGGGGTACTACGGTAGGGGGACGAAAGTTTAAGACGACAGGACGATGTAAAAGATAGTTTTATAGTATGCAAATATTGTTCGTACACTTATTTTTATCGCTATTATGGCAAAACACTATTTATTGATTAGCATAGAATACGAATTTTGTTTATCGTGCTATTTCTTATTAATTAACACTATTCCTACCGACACTTCACGTATACCTATTTCTATCGCGACATTCCCACGTAAGACAGACTACAAATTTTTCTCAGAAATTTAACAATGAAAACAGAAGTGAATATTGAAAGATGTATTATAGGTTTATTTGAGGAAAAGTCTAAAATTTAAAGGCGGTTCAATTACGTTGTGTATATGAAATTCTAATCGAAATTTTAAAAACGGTCATTTGACCGGTCGTGGTAGGAATAGTGTTAATCAATTTGTTTCCTTCGACCTTTTGGTCGGAAACTTTTGTTCGATACTATACATATGTGCCGCTTATTTTGAAAGTGATGTACAATAGCAGATAATAACTTAAGACGAGAGGACAATGTAAAACATAGTCTTGTGGTATGCAAATATTGTTCATACACTTATTTTTATCGCTATTATGGTAGAACACTATTTACTGATTAACATAGAATACGAATTTTGTTTATCGTGGTATTTCTTATTAATTAATGAATTTGTTTCCTTCGACCTTTTAGTCTCAAACTTTTGTTCGGTACTATACATATGTGCTGTTTATTTTGAAAGTGATGTACAGTAGCAGATAATAATTTAAGACGAGAGGACAATGTAAAACATAGTCTTGTGGTATGCAAATATTGTTCATACACTTATTTTTATCGCTATTATGGCAAAACACTATTTATTGATTAGCATAGAATACGAATTTTGTTTATCGTGCTATTTCTTATTAATTAATCAATTTATTTCCTTCGACCTTTTAGTCTGAAACTTTTGTTCGGTACTATACATATGTGCCGTTTATTTTGAAAGTGATGTACAGTAGCAGATAATAATTTAAGACGAGAGGACAATGTAAAACATAGTCTTGTATTATACGAATATTATTTATGTATAATATTTATTTCTATCGTCATTACGGTGGAACACTATTTATTAATTAACATAGAATACGAATGTTATTTATCGCGCTATTTTTTATTAATTAATTGATTTATTTGTTTCCTTCGACCCTTTGGTCTGAAACTTTTGTTCGGTACTGTACATATGAACCGCTTATTTTGAAAGTAATATACGATAAAGGAACAAAAGTTTAAGACGACAGGACGATGTAAAACATAGTCTTGTGGTATGCAAATATTGTTCATACACTTATTTTTATCGCTATTATGGCAAAACACTATTTATTGATTAGTATAGAGTACGAATTTTTCAGTTTCATTGAAATCAAAATTTTCAGATTAGGTGAACCTACTCGTAATATAGAGTTTGAATATTTTTGGGATCCACCGTATCTCACTAAAAAAAGTCAACCATGTACAGAAACCACATTTTTAATTTTCCACCCCAGATCTCAATTTACCCAGGTTTATCTCGCTGAGCCCACATAATTTATTAGTACCTCGATCAAATACAATCGACGACGTCGCGTTGGTCAAAGGCCAGACTGCGTTATCGCGCAAAACTTGACATACCCCTGCAACCTGTTTGATACCTTCCACCCTTGCCCGTTTTCACCAACCCTGATAACAGAAACGTCGATAACGTCCGCCAGCGACGAACTCGCCCTGCTCGCGTTGCCGTTGTTCAGGGCCGTTAAAAATTTCGCCGTTCTTAACGACCTGAAATTACAAGCCTCCAGCAACAGCAACAGTTTCCTCCTCCTCTGTCTCCCCCGTTATCGTTAGCAACGAGCTACTCGTTCGACACGGACAGCCGCGAGATTCGCCGCGGTTTAATCGCGTTTGATTTGCCCTTTATACGCGAAACGCGGATTATTCATCACACTCCCCCCTCCTCTGTCCCCCCCCCCTTTCCACCACGGGGCGAATAAATCATCCCGCCTTGGATCGGTTGTAAACTCGTGTGCGCAATAATTACTCCGATTAATTTTAATCGCGATACACGCGATTATCGTTAATACCACGATTCATTACCGTTAATAGTCGAGAGAGCCGGAAGCCGAGCGTGCCATCGCTTCCTCCATCCCTCCCCTGCGGTCTTTTTTATTACTAATCGCAACATTATAATCGCTTAGGTTGCGCTTTCTACTGCCGGATCCACACTTGTCGGCCTCGTTCGTTAAAGGTGATGGTTCTTTAATTGAAAACTGGGTAGATAAACGTACAATTGCACGGTGGAAAGCCGCTCGTCTGCGTTTAAGCCTGAGGTTCGATGCAGACGAACGATTCTTTGCAACCACTATTCTATTTCTGCATTTTGCCGTTTTCGATCGCAGAAACAAGAAGAGGAATATGATCGTTGTCGAAATTGCTCATCTGCATCGAACCTAATGGCGAATCAACTTCGAATTGCTGGCGAACTGTGTTCGTGAACAAGCAGCGTAGACTAGCGTTCCTGAATTCTTGAGAATTCGCAATATATTAAGGAAGAAACTGAAAAATTCAGGTTTTTGTACCGTAAATGTTTGTCAGAAATGCAGAATTACTTAAAGTGAACATTCATTTTTGTGTTCGTTAGATAATTATCGCAGCCACAGTATAGATTAACAATTCAGAACTTTTTTGGAGTTAAATTTTTCAAGAAATCTTATCTTGTTAGAATTTCTTTTGGAGTTAAACTTCTCGAGAATTCGAAACTTGTAACAATCTTTTTTGGAGTTAAATTTCTCGAGAAATTGAAACTTGTAACAATTCTTTTAGAGTTAAATTTCTCGAAAAAAAGTACTATAATTACTCGAAAAATTGAAACTTGTAACAATTTTTTAAGTGTTAAATTTCTCGAGAAGAATACCATACTTTCTTGAAAAATTGAAACTTGTAACAATTTTTTAAGAGTTAAATTTCTCGAAAAAAAAATACTATAATTACTCGAGAAATTGAAACTTGTAACAATTTTTTAAGTGTTAAATTTCTCGAGAAGAGTATCATACTTTCTTGAAAAATTGAAACTTGTAACAATTTTTTAAGAGTTAAATTTCTCGAAAAAAAAATACTATAATTACTCGAGAAATTGAAACTTGTAACAATTTTTTAAGTGTTAAATTTCTCGAGAAGAGTATTATACTTTCTTGAAAAATTGAAACTTGTAACAATTTTTTAAGAGTTAAATTTCTCGAAAAAAAAAATACTATAATTACTCGAGAAATTGAAACTTGTAACAATTTTTTAAGTGTTAAATTTCTCGAGAAGAATACCATACTTTCTTGAAAAATTGAAACTTGCAACAATTTTTTAAGAGTTAAATGTCTCGAGAGAAACTACAGCGTTTCTTATAGAATTTCTCGAGGAATTGAAAATAAACGATTACGAAATTTCCCAAGAAGGAACACTAGCGCAGACCCGACATAACGTCTTTTGCGTGCGTGCTGCTGCTACAACCATGGCGGCTCTATATCCTCCATGCGGGGACGTGTGACTTATGAAGTGTTCGGTTATTTATTTCAACCACACTTCTTCAGCCTCGATTCCGCGCCCGTCCATAAGACGGACGTAGGTAAGTGGACTGGTTAATGTAACCGTAATGCATGGAATAGTAGCCGCTGCTATTGCTGCTGCCTACACGTACGTCGCTAGTCTAACCATGAGAATGTGCACTTATCGCTGGAAGAGTTGTCAATTAATGGCTGGTGGGTGCATACGTCTTTAACCCCTTGACTACTGTGGGCGCCTGTAGGCGCTTAGAAATTTTGCGTTTGTGATACTGAGACACAGTTTGACTTTCTGACACTGAGAGCGCCTATAGGCGCTTCACACAGTTTGGCTTTCTGACACCAAAAATTCGCCGTTCTCGGCGCACATCGTAACTCAATCCCTGCCGTATAGTATGACCAGTACATATCAAAGTCTGCCGTAGTCAAGGGGTTAAATCTGGACGCGAATACGGAATCGCGTCCGTGCCGCACTGTAATACGCTTTTCTCCGTCAACGAAGGTTAAAGAACGAACTATTACGCTTATTTCCCCGTAACGATTTCTAAAGTGGCACACGTCGACTGGGGAATAATCGTAAAAAGAATTGCAAATGTTATTTGTTTACGGAAAAAACCCTTTAAAGCACATAAAGAAGATACAGTTACTGTGGTGTCTACACTTTGAAAATTTGCTAAAATTTGTTTTCCTTATATTACGTACTTTTTTCCAACAGTTTTCAATTTGATTTCTTTGTCTCCAATAAGCATACCCTGATAGTCTTTAGTTCTAGTGTTAACCCTTTGCACTCGAGAGGTGACTGTTAGTCGTCTAATGATACCAGCTTCAAAAATTTTCAAATTCGAAATACTTACTAAGATTCGCCTATATTATACGTCATTTAGCTTAGTTAGTGATATACTAAAATTTACATATATGACTGTTCAACTGAAAATTGGCGAAACTATCATTTGGTGATTAACAGTCACCTCTCGAGTGCAAAGGGTTAATATTCGCACTTCCGGCACGGCGGTCCATTCCACGCAAGGCACTCCGCGGCGAGGTCCGCCATAGCGAAAGGGTTAACCCCTTAACGCACAGATTTTTTGAAAAGAGCCAACCAAAAGAATCAATTTTTTTTAATGTAAAAAGACACATTTCAATCAAAATTTTAAATTGATTAAATTTAAATTGATTAAAATTAATCAAAATTTTAAATTGATTAAAATTAATCAAAATTTTTATTTTAATTTTGGATTTTGATCCATATTGTAGAAACGAAAAAGGCTATATTTTATTCTTGAATAAATAAGTGTTATAGCTTACAATCCTATGTAAATGATAAATATCAATAAAACGATTTTTTTTCTTAGCTTTCACATTATTATTTTCAATTCTCGATTACATTGTAGTGTGAAAAATTAATACGCTAGAATTATCCCGAGCGTGCACAGTTTGGCCTGTTTAGCGCGCTCGAATTAACTCGAGCGCACAAGTTAAGGGGGTTAATCAACGGCTGACCGCTGCGTTTCCACCGAACGAGCGAAATCAATTGAAACGATCGCGAAGAAACATTAGGGGGCCTCTGCCACTTCGCTACCCCGGGCGACGTCTTAAAAATCGCCCGGCTAGATCTCGCGATTAGAGCGACCGACAGCGGCGCTCGGTTTCACCGTGCTAAAGCCGCTGCCCGCGCACGGGTTCCCGGACTGTCTAATTAAAGAATGCGAAACGCCCGGCGTTCATGTCCGCGGGACATTAATCTAGAGCAAACATGGCCGGCCTCGTGTATCGAGCAAGGCTATCATGTCTAATGCGCTAATGACTCCCAGATCGATTAGCCTACACAGCGTCCGTTCTCATCGCCTTATTTCCGCCTGCCGCCCCCGCGTCTTTACGATCATGGAAGGAGCAGTTACGCCTGCGGAGGCTAAGACAGAGGTGCAACCCCTTTCACGTGCACCGGAAACCCGTGTCCTGAGCCAATGACAACGCGTGGATGCCGATAAAGAAAATAATTAATTTATGAGCTCGATTTAATTGCATATCCATCCGTTTTAACATTTCCTTCCCTTGTAATTTTAATTTCTTTTAAATCTGACGCTTTTTATTTTTTATTTCAATCTTAATTTTAATTTTAGTATTAATTTATTTTAATTTTAATTCCTACTCTTTCTGTTTAATTATGACCTTCAACCTTTGCTCTTTCAATTCCTTTTAATTATGCAGCTTCAAATTTCATTATTTGAATTTTTTAATTTTCATTTCAATTTTTAACATTTTAATTTCATGGAAGGGGCAGTTACGCCTGCGGAGGCTAAGACAGAGGTGCAACCCCTTTCACGAGCACCGGAAACCCGTGTCCTGAGCCAATGACAACGCGTGGATGCCGATAAAGAAAATAATTAATTTATGAGCTCGATTTAATTGCATATCCATCCGTTTTAACATTTCCTTCCCTTGTAATTTTAATTTCTTTTAAATCTGACACTTTTCATTTTTTATTTCCATCTTAATTTTAATTTTGGTATTAATTTATTTTAATTTTAATTCCTACTCTTTCTGTTTAATTATGACCTCCAATCTTTGCTCTTTCAATTTCTTTTAATTATGCAGCTTCAAATTTCATTATTTGAATTTTTTAATTTTCATTTTAATTTTTAACATTTTTATTTCTTTCAACTTTTTTTCGCTGATTTAGTTTTTTTTAGTTTTGATTTTTTCTTTAGTTCCTTTTAATTTCACTTTTATTTTGAGTTTCCTTCTCTCCTTTTGAACTTTGGTTTTTTAATTTTGATTTTTAATCTACTTATTATTGAGAATAGCGTAGGTTATCAATTTATTGTTGAAGCGAGTTAATATCAGTTACCGAAGAGTATAGAAAGGTAGGTGTAGCGAAAAGAATTTTCAACGGACACGCGAATCGTTTGTGAATACACAAGTGGAGGAAAATAGGTAGTCATCGAGTTGCGAACCAGGTTTGCGAAACGGGGATAGCTTGATTCGATGAGTCCGGTAACGATACACCTGTTATCGATTACGTGGACGAAAGTTCGAGCGTGCAAGCTGTTCTTATGTCTCGGGGATTTCTCTGCCTATGCGTTCGGATAATCGATACACTATACTGATATCTCGACCGAGGGTGAATTTCTCTTCCAAACGCTAAATCAAAGTTCATGTTTATGAATACTGGGTAGCTCGAACAAATAGACGTATATAGCTTATAAGAATATAAACTTCGCGATTCAGATAAACAGTCTGTTTCAAAAGCAGGCATTAATCAATTGATCGGTTAAAATTATACTAATTTTTGCGAATTTTAATTTTAACTGTATTTTTAATTCTTAATATCAAAAATCATTAAATATAAATTACACGTAACATTTTAATATAGTTTTTTTTTTAATATAACTCGATTTTAATAAAAATGATGACGTTTTTCACGTTTGTTATATGAGAAATATAAATAAATCGAAAATATAAAGCTATGAAATTTTTACTAATGCTTTGCAGTTAAAACAGGTATATTGAAGGGTACAAGATTTATTGTTGTAATTATTGGAATTATTATAATTATAAATTTTATTAATATTAATATATTTACCTTATAGTGACCATAATTCGATGCTTTTATTCTGAACAGACGTTGTAATTATTGGAATTATAATAATTATAAATTTTATTCACATTAATATATTTACCGTATAGTGAATATATTTCGATGCTTTCATTCTGAACAGACGTTGTAATTATTGGAATTATAATAATTATAAATTTTATTCACATTAATATATTTACCGTATAGTGAATATATTTCGATGCTTTCATTCTGAATAGACATTGTAATTATTGGAATTATAATAATTATAAATTTTATTCACATTAATATATTTCGATGCTTTCATTCTGAACAGACGTTGTAATCATTGGAATTATAATAATTATAAATTTTATTCACATTAATATATTTACCGTATAGTGAATATATTTCGATGCTTTCATTCTGAATAGACATTGTAATTATTGGAATTATAATAATTATAAATTTTATTCACATTAATATATTTCAATGCTTTCATTCTGAACAGACGTTGTAATTATTGGAATTATACTAATTATAAATTTTATTCACATTAATATATTTACCGTATAGTGAATATATTTCGATGTTTTCATTTTGAACCGACGTTGTAACTATTGGAATTATAATAATTATAAATTTTATTCACATTAATATATTTACCGTATAGTGACCATAATTCAATGCTTTTATTCTGACATAAACAGACATAAAAGGCATCGTCACCTTTACAGAATTTGTCCAATGTTACATAGTTATTTAACCCTTTGTGCTCGAGAGGTGACTGTTAGTCACCAAATGATAGTTCCGCAAATTTTCAGACTTTGGTTAATTTGTTTAATTTTAGTATAACACTACTAAATGACGTTTAATATAGGCGGATCTTAATAAATATTTCGAATCTGAAAATTTTTGAAGTTAGCATCATTAAACGACTAACAGTCACTTCTCGACTGCAAAGGGTTAATAAAGCCACTAATGTTCTTCTGTTTCAAAAGCATAAGATTTTTTTAAACGCAAGTACTTACACGTGAAAGGTTTTGTGATTGAGCGCAGGTGGGAGTATGGCAAAAACGCGTGAGAAACGTTTATCAACGAACATAATTGCCTTTCACAAGCAATGAAAGACGTCTCGCTGGAACTTAGGCAATTTTAATGAAATGCAATCGCCGTTCCGTTTATCCGAACACGTGTACACGTCTATTTTCGTCATGAGAATAGGATAGAACGACGAGATAACGTTTTATTTGCACGATTTCAAGCGGCACACCTAATCTCCCTCGCGGCGCCGCCGTGACATCGTTTACCTCATGAATTGTGTTTCGATGTGGCGAACAAGTTACCCCTCGAGTTTGTTATTAACGAAGGCTAAACTTTGACGCAAGCGTAAAAGATCAAGCATTATTCATGGAACCAGTTATTATGCCCGACGTTCTCGCGGAGATTTTCAAGAAAAGTGCGAGTTATGGGAAATACTCTGGGAATTATGTATTCATACGTAATATGTATGTATGATGTAGTTAATAAAATTGGTTAACGAACTTGGTTTCGGTAAACAGTTCGAACGAATTGAAGAAGAAACGACAGAAGAGAATTTTTTATTGTCCCTTAATGGATATAGGTAATAACTTAGTTTCAACCCTAAATATTTTTTATGACAGAAACCATACTGTAATAATTTTGAGACTGCATTCGATAGAGATAAATGATATCCAAGTAATAATAAATAAGAAGAAAAATAATTTATTAGAGAACTTAAATTTGACGAAACAAATTATAGATTAAAACTGTGGTATATTCATAATAGAATTGAATTTTAACCACCATTTAAGACCGTTAAATATAAATTATACGTTATATTTTAATACAATAAATTGTCATATTTTATATACTATGTCAGGGGACTAGATAACTAACGTTGACATATGTAGCCATTCAAAAAATCATAAGTAAAGGGGTTAAATGAGGTTAAGGAGAGTGAAAAAGCTTTCATCGTGCCACGCTGAGGTTTTCCAATCTATAACTCATCCAATCGTCCCATAGAAAGAATGTTTCTTATTGATAATTTCAAAAGAGAGAGAAATAATACAAATTTGCATTCTGTTACAATCGATCGTTCTTTAACTTCATCAAAAGGACCTCCTAATTTGTAAAAAAAACGGTCGTTCAACGTAACTCCAAAAGGACACAGCAAATTGTTACTGTTGAGAGGTTATGCGGAATAACTCGTGAAACAGAAAAATGACTATATATTTATTAACAAAAATAACGATGGTGTCAACACGACTGGCGCACAATACAAATAACAAAGACAGCGCAAACATTTTATCTCTGTCTACCACGTCCCTAAACCATATCAGCAAGTAGAGTTTTCAGGTAGAAATAATAAAGTCCTATATCTCAACAGTTACTACTTAGCTTCTCCATCCATCCCTCAAAATTAAGATTTTTCAGCGAGACATTTTATCTCTGTCTACCGCGTCCCTAAACCATTTCAGCAAGTAAAGTTTTCAGGTAGAAATAATAATGCCTTGTATCTCAACAGTTACTGTTTAGCTTCTCCATCCATCCCTCAAAATTAAGATTTTTCAGCGAAACATTTTATCTTTGTCTACCGCGTCCCTAAACCATATCAGCAAGTAGAGTTTTCAGGTAGAAATAATAAAGTCCTATGCCTCAACAGTTACTGCTTAGCTTCTCCATCCATCCTTCACAATTAAGATTTTTCAGCGAGACATTTTATCTCTGTCTACCACGTCCCTAAACCATATCAGAAAGTAGAGTTTTCAGGCAGAAATAATAAAATTCTATGCCTCAACAGTTACTACTTAGCTTCTCTATCCATCCCTCAAAATTAAGATTTTTCAGCGAAACATTTATCTCTGTCTACCGCGTCCCTAAACCATTTCAGCAAGTAGAGTTTTCAGGTAGAAATAATAAAGTCCTATGCCTCAACCAGTTACTACTTAGCTTCTACATCCATCCTTCAAAATTAAGATTTTTCAGCAAAACATTTTATCTCTTGTCTACCGCGTCCCTAAACCATTTCAGCAAGTAGAGTTTTCAGGTAGAAATAATAAAATCCTATACCTCAACAGTTACTACTTAGCTTCTCCATCCATGCCTCAAAATTAAGATTTTTCAGCGAAACATTTTATCTCTGTCTACTGCGTCCCTAAACCATTTCAGCAAGTAAAGTTTTCAGGTAGAAATAATAAAGTGCTACACCTCAAAGTTACTACTTAGCTTCTCCATCCATCCTTCACAATTAAGATTTTTCAGCGCAAATATTTTATCTTTGTCCACCGCGTCCCTAAACCATTTCAGTAAGTAGAGTTTTCAGGTAGAAATAATAAAGTGCTACACCTCAACAGTTACTATTTAACTTCTCCATCCATCCCGCAAAATTAAGATTTTTCAGCGAAACATTTTGTCTCTTTCTACCACGTCCCTAAACCATTTCAGCAAGTAGAATTTTCAGGTAGAAATAATAAAGTCCTATATCTCAACAGTTACTGTTTAGCTTCTCCATCCATCCCTCAAAATTAAGATTTTTCAGCGAAACATTTTATCTCTGTCTACCGCGTCCCTAAACCATATCAATAAATTAGAGTTTTCAGGTAGAAATAATAAAATCCTATATCTCAACAGTTATTGCTTAGCTTCTCCGTCCATCCCTCAAAATTAAGATTTTTCAGCGAAGCAGGACAGAAATGTCCGGAAGACCGAAGCAGGGTTAATGAAAACAGACGAACGAGTGCTCACGACATCAACAATGGACGCTAATGCGTCGTAGATCTTCGCGGTTCGCGCCGACCAACCGAAATACACCCGCGCGGAGCTGCGAGGCGAGCCGGAAGTCGTTCGATCCCGGTCGAGATAGGATCGTTTGCATGCGTCGGGCGTACTTGGCGGCGTAGGCGAAAAAACCGCCGCGTTTTCTTTGCGAGCCCGGCTTTTGTTTCACTTAGCACCTCCGCGCCGCGAGGAATTAGCACTGCCGTAAAGTTTCGTGGAAGCCGCGCACCGCGTGCTGTACGATTTGCATACGGAGAACGGGGGATAAAAAGAAGAACGAGAACGAGGGAGAGAACGATCGAATGAGAACGAGAGAACGGTAGACTGAGAGAATGATAGAATGAGAACGAGAAAACGATGGAATAGGGTATGGTTAGGGGAAGGACGGGAAGGGGAGGATGAAAAGAAGGCACGAGGAGCAGCGCCAATTCACCAGGAGGCCTAATTACATTAGAATAGGCGTATTCGAGGTGAAAGAGGATGGTTTCCCCGAAATCGACGCCAATTTCGCCACCGCTGCTTCACGTCTTCATTCTGTCGCGGCTCCCTTTTTCCCGTTTTGCCCGCTGGAACTGACCGTCGAAACTATCTACAGTCGGAAGCATAAGTGTTCGTTCACCTGTCGTGCTTGGGGTGTGTAATAATTAAGAAAAATACATGCAGTAGCGGAGTAAAGTTTAACCCTTTGCACTATAAATTATTTTGAAATTTTGTTGCTAATAATTACTTAACCCTTTAACCGGGGACAACGAGTTATCTCGTCACTGATGAACGCTTCCCCGAGTCACTTGCCCGGTTAAAGGGTTAATATTTTAGGTACTTTATTTGAAATTTACTGTAAAGGACAACTCATTGAGTGGTGCTTTTTTTTAATTCATTATATTAAACATAGCTCTCAAGCTTTTATATTCATTTATGTAACTTATATTTGTTTAATTTCGTTGACTCTTTGATCTTAAATTTTTATTCGCTATTGTACAATTGCGATCAACGATTTCCAGAAGTGTTAACCCTTTTCACTCGAGAGGTGACTGCCAGTCATCCAAATCTTGGTCAATCCTGTCACCTCGAATGATTTTCGTAAATTTTCACATGCAAATCGGTTAAACAATCGTATATGTAAATTTTTGTATACGTATATATCGTATGTGTATATTACTCGACTAAACTGAATTAAGCTTAATATAACCAAATTTTAATAAGTTTCTTACGCATAATAAGACATTTGCATCTGACTAATAAATCTTTGATATCGCTCTTACTGGACTACCAAGTCACCTCTCAAGTCCAAAGGGTTAACCTATTCTATACTATTATAAAGATTAACTTTTGTATTTTTCATTTTAGTTTCACCTAGTTACGCGTTCCCTCTGTTGCTTACAGTAGCGGACAAAAGTTTAAGGCCAAAGGGTCAAAGAATACAAATTAATCAATTAATAAGAAATAATACATTAAATAAAATTCATATTCTATTAATTATTGTGTTTAATAATTAATTAAATTATTAAATTAATTAATAAATAGTGTTCTACCACAATGATGATAAAAGCAATATTAATGTACGAACAATATTTGCATACCATAAAACTATATTTTACATCGTCCTCTCGTCTTAAACTTTTCTTCGCTACTGTATATGCTGTACCAAACGCGACAAGTGGACGAATACTTGTGCGACCGACTGTAACAAGGATCGAAACGGCAACGAACGCGAGCAGGGTACGGGGAAAGGAGAAGATTCTCGAACGGAAGTCTCGAATTCGAAACAATGAAGGGACTTTCGCGCGTCCTGACGCGAGCTCCTCCGAAAAGGCTTTATGGCTCTATTCTACGTCGCTCACACTCCCTCCCTCTCTGCCCCGCTGTTCTTCTCGCTCGTCTTTTTTCGCCCCCTTTCTTTTTCTGCGTTTATCCCTCCTGTTCCTTTTATTCCGCTCCTTTTTGGTTCGCGCTCCGCAAGTCGTTTCAAACTGCCGCTTCTCTTTTTCTGACCTTTCCTTCACCCCCTTCCGTCGAAGCATGTGCGAATAAATTATTTTCAGATAATTGCGCGGGTCAGTTAAGGTTTTCAAATTGGATAAAACATGTGCGGCGCGTGTTACCCTTGAATAATATACCTGTCTGTATGGTAAGGTGCGGCTGGAGATCTTGCATGTGCTTATTGTATCTTTAAGGTTGTTGACGTGATAAACTTAGAAGTCGTTTGAAAACTTATTTCAGGAAACATTGATTCGAATGTGAATTAAAATAAAGACTATCCAACTAATAAAACAATTTGGAAGAGAATAAATCAGCGTTCAAATGAAATAATTTCGGAATAACTTCTAGTTACAGAACAATTTCTTTTCCACCATTAAACTCTATTTACTTAAATAAAAATAAAGCAAATGAATAATTTAAATACATAAGGATTTTATATCCTTTTTAACTGCTAAATCACGTAAGTTTTCCAACACAAATACGTCTGTAGTTATACCTTTTTTCTTTTCCAACTATCCAACCCATTTCTATCGTCATTTTCAATTGCTATTCTAGTTCCCATGAAATATGTTACTCCACCCTCACATACACCGTAATATGTAAATATAGACATATTTTCCGCAACAAGGGCGCTGCCGTTGATTCTATTTACTTAATTATTATTATTATTATTAGTTATATATATCATTGTTATTAAAGTTATATATTATTAGTTAATCTTCAACTAGTGTTGTTCACAGTTTGTCAAATGCATCCTCTGCTTTTTCAAAGTGCAATTTTTAATAAATTCT
>JAOPTO010001569.1:0-36090 GCA_033822845.1 Tetrapedia diversipes | reverse complement strand
TTATTAGTTAGTCTTGAACAAGTGTTGTTCACAGTTCGTCAAGTGCATTCTCTGCTTTTCCAAAGTACAATTTTTCATAAATTTTGAAATACCTGATGTAGAGTATTCGGTTAGATGTGGTATCATGCGGTTAGCTAAATGTTAATAGACTCCCAGTCGGTGAATTGTTAACACTAGGCCAACTGAATGGGGAGATCTCCCATTTTTCTACAACAAGGTCTCTGCTATCGATTCTATTTACTTTTGTTATTAGTTAGTCTTAAACTAGTGTTGTTCACAGTTCGTCAAGTGCATTCTCTGCTTTTCCAAAGTACAATTTTTCATAAATTTTGAAATACCTGATGTAGAGTATTCGGTTAGATGTGGTATCATGCGGTTAGCTAAATGTTAATAGACTCCCAGTCGGTGAATTGTTAACACTAGGCCAACTGAATGGGGAGATCTCCCATTTTTCTACAACAAGGTCTCTGCTATCGATTCTATTTACTTTTGTTATTAGTTAGTCTTAAACTAGTGTTGTTCACAGTTCGTCAAGTGCATTCTCTGCTTTTCCAAAGTACAATTTTTCATAAATTTTGAAATACCTGATGTAGAGTATTCGGTTAGATGTGGTATCATGCGGTTAGCTAAATGTTAATAGACTCCCAGTCGGTGAAGTGTTAAAATATTCTCGAATTCGTCCGGCCAACAGTCTGCTTTCCTCCATTTTCGCTTCTGGTCGCCGTTCGTCGCCGCGTTCGTCTTCTGCGGCTTGCATCCCCGGCAGCCAGGCAGACTTTTTCGTGCGTACACACTCCGCTTGCTGCTGTTCAGGCGGACGCCAACAGCCAAAGAGAGAGAGAGAGAGAGAGAGAGAGCGAAGTAGCAAAAAGGAGCCGCTGCTGCGGGCACTTCGCCTCTGACAATCAGCTCTCGCCCCTGCCGAAAAATACGTGACACGCGAAAATCAATTTCAACGGTGGTTGCCCCGTCGTCCCAGGCCGTAAAAGCTATTATAGGAGCCTTCGGAGGATTCCTGGCTTCTCGCGGCTTCGAGACAGCCTCCTTTTCTCTTCCCCTCCTCCCTCTTTTTCTTTCTGTTTTTGGTTAAAGGACAACGAGCGGCGGTGCTGACGATTTTGGACGACGACCGTGTCAAATTCGAATTTTACATTCGAAGCATGCACGCGCGTTGCACTCGATAGAGCGGTCAACCGAATGAGTGTGCTGAAAGATAAGCGTTCCACCTCGTACGCGAGTTTAAGGTTGGAGGATTGTCAGAAATTTACGGGTAAGTCCAGGGTGAGATCTATATTGCTGAAGACGAAAATGAAATTCGGGAGACTGAAGCTGACGATTTTGGACGATCGAGATAAATTCGAATTTTACATTCGAAGCATGCACGCGCGTTGCACTCGATAGAGCGATCAACCGAATGAGTATGCTGAAAGATAAGCGTTCCACCTCGTACGCGAGTTTAAGGTTGGAGGATTGTGAGAAATTTACGGGTAAGTCCAGGGTGAGATCTATATTGCCGAAGACGAAAATGAAATTCGGGAGACTGTAGCTGACGATTTTGGACGATCGTGTTAAATTCGAATTTTACATTTAAAGTATGCACGCGCGTTGCACTCGATAGAGCGGTCAACCGAATCAGTGTGCTGAAGGATAAGCGTTCCACCTCGTACGCGAGTTTAAGGTTGGAAGATTGTGAGAAATTTACGGGTAAGTCCAAGGTGAGATCTATATTGCTGAAGATGAAAATGAAATTCGGGAGACTGAAGCTGACGATTTTTGACGACCGTGTCAAATTTGAATTTTACATTTAAAGTATGCACGCGCGTTGCACTCGATAGAGCGATCAAGGTCGGAAGATTATGAGAAATTTACGGGTAAGTCCAGGGTGAGATCTATATTGGCGAAGACGAAAATGAAGTTCGGGAAATTGTAGAGTGTATATTCCTGAAGCGCTTAGATAGGGGATTGAGTATTGTTTCATTCGATAATTTAAGGATCAGAAGGCTTCACTTTTATTACTATTATAGAAAAGTTCTTATATAGAAATACCAGATTTAACTTTAACTATTGGTTTTTTTACTGCTTTTTCAGTTTCAAAATGAACAAAACCATAACCTTTAGAAACAGCAAATTCAACTTTATCGACAGATTTATTTGCTGCTTTTTGAGTTTCAAAATGAACAAAACCATAAGTTTTAGAAATACCAAATTTAACTTCATCAATAGATTTAAAGTTCTTGTATAGCCTGTGATGATTCTCGTACAAATCTATCCAACAAAAGTAGACACCGATAAAAATCACTATACTGATGTTCAAGCTACCTACTGTAAACTATAACGATGTAAAATAAATAATAAAGGAATATTTTCATCAGCCCCTTTGCGTACCGATACTTTTATCCAATTAACACATTACACAAATTAATTCATACACATTGCATTTTGAAGGTACTCGATACTTTATTTTATCAGATATCTTTATACAGTAGCGGACAAAAATTTAAGACTAAAGTGTCAAAGGAAACAAATGAATCAATTAATAAGAAATAGCACGATAAATTAAATTTGTATTCTATGCTAATCAATAAATAGTGTTCTATCATAATGACGATAAAAATAAGTATACGAATAATATTTGCATACTAAGAATCTACGTTTTATACTGTCCTCTCGTCTTAAACTTTTGTCCGTTACTGTAAATAAATTAATTAACAAGAAATAACAGTATACATAAAATTTGTATTCTATGCTAATCAATAAATAGTGTTTTACCATAATGACGATAAAAATGAATAGATAAATAATATTTCCGAAGCATAAACTTATGTTTTACATTGTTCTGTCATCTTAAACTTTTGTCCGCTACTGTATATTCTACAGATGTAAAGGAAATCGTCCCGAAGTTCAAAGGACAAGGGAAAATCACAGGATGCTTTATTCCTACGCAAGCACAATAACAAATCCAACAAATCCTCCCTTACCGCACAACCTCGTCCTCGACTTTCACCCTTCGTATCTCTCCCGAGGAAACGAATCACCGAGCGCTCAGCCAGCGGGATCAACTGGCAATAAAACCGGAGAGACCTCAATAAAGATCGAAGAGTGAATCGAAACACCGTTCGTCGCGTAATCTGCGTGAAATTTATTTCTATTTACCATAGAGGGTCGTCCATGATCACCGCCTCCCCCGTTGACGGGGGTCGTGTTGTCGTCGCCACGGGAGCGATTTTATCCGGGCACGCGTCTCGCACGGTTTTGTACAACAGCCATATACACGTACAAACACGTACATGTAATAGAGATAAAATAGAGAGAGAGAGAGAAAACAGAGAGAAAGGGAGAAATAGAGAAAGAAATGGGAGAAGAAAATTTAAGAAGACAGGTAAAGACAGAGAGTAAAGTGAAAGGGGAAGGTAAAAAGAGAAGGGAGGGAGGAGAGAGAGAAAAGAGGAAGAGGAAGGTAGAGAGAGAACAGGAAGAGGAAGGTAAAGAAAGAAGAGAGGGACGAGAAAGAGAAAAGAGACGAAGAGAGAGAAAAGATGAAGAGGACGGTAAATAGAGAAGAGATGGAGGAAAAGGAGAAAAAGAGAAAGAGAAAGGTAGAGAGAGGAGAGAGGGAGGAAAAAAAAAAGAGGAAGATGAAGGTAGAGAGAGAAGAGTGGGAGGAAAAGGAGAAAAAGAGAAAGAGAATGGTAGATAGAGGAGAGAGGGAGGAAAAAAAGAAAAGAGGAAGATGAAGGTAGAGAGAGAAGAGAGGGAGGAGGAGAAAAGAGAAAGAGGAGGGTAAAGAGAGAAGAGAGAGAGGAGAAAGAGAAAAGAGAAGAAGAGAAAGAAAAAAGGAAGAGAATGGTAAAGAGAGAAGAGAGGGAGGAAAAGGAGAAAAAGAAAAAAAGAGAGAGAAACAACCATACACATGCACTTTCTCACACATTATTCTCTTACGATTACTCACTCACACAAACATTCACTCATTCAATCTCTATCTCTCTCTCTCTTCCTCTTATTCGCTCACTCCCTCACTCATTCGTACACACACCATGATAAGGGGGTACAAGTGATACACTACATGGGGTGGGCGTTGGAACGGGCCGGAGTGATTATTGGACGCGGGGATCCACGCGGGCAAACTGAGACGGATCGATCGCATAAATCTCCCAGCGCGGAGTAATATAAAGCCGAAGGCGAGGTGGGCACACCGGGACAAGGTTCGAACGACGACTGGCATAAATACGACTTAGCGAGTCGCGATCTCCGCCGACTAATTGAGAATTATTCGGCCGCAATAGAGGCCACGTCGCGTCGCGCCACCCCGTCCCCGCTAATTTCGCTGAGTTATCGGTGGAAATCCCGTCCCGGGGTGTACGCACCGGGATTACACCCGGCTCTCTGATGGAATTGCTCAAACATAACGCACCGGTGAATTACGTGCCGTTGAAATTAGGAGGACGACTGGGTAGAGGTGGGGAGAGAGCTTCTGTTGGTGGGCGTACCACGTTGATAAACAGTGTGAATTTCTGGTGCACGAATTTCCGGAGAAATGTGAACGCCGCTGCAGAATGTTGGTTTTGATGAAGGGAGTTTCGCGGCGGGTTGTGGTGGCACGGTGGAAAATAATTGAATTGCGATTTATCGCTGTGCGAGAGTGGCGAAAGAATTTGGTTAGCGTGGATTAACCCTTTATTCATAAATTATATAATAAATCTCTTGTCACTTGTACATTGATGCCACCAAAATGCACTTTTTTGAGATAAAAACGTTCGTAAATCTAGAGTTAACCCTTTGCGCTAGAAAGGTGACTGTCAGTCACCAAACGATAGTTTTGAAAATTTTCAGACTTTAGTTAGTTTGTTTATTAGTCAGTCTCAGAGGTTAAATAGTCAGAGATATGTAAATTTTAGTATACCATTTAACTAAACTAAATGACGTTTAATATAGGCGAATTTTAGTGAATATTTCGAGATTGAAAATTTTTAAAATTACTATCATTAGATGTCTAGTTTTATTAGTCAGGCTTGGAGATTAAATAGTCAGAGATATGTAAATTTTAGTATATCATTTAACTAAACTAAATGACGTTTAATATAGGCGAATTTTAGTGAATATTTCGAGATTGAAAATTTTTAAAATTACTGCCATTAGACGTCTAGTTTTATTAGTCAGGCTTAGAGATTAAATAGTCAGAGATATGTAAATTTTAGTATATCATTTAACTAAACTAAATGACGTTTAATATAGGCGAATTTTAGTGAATATTTCGAGATTGAAAATTTTTAAAATTACTATCATTAAACGTCTACTTTTATTAGTCAGGCTTAGAGATTAAATAGTCAGAGATATGTAAATTTTAGTATATCATTTAACTAAACTAAATGACGTTTAATATAGGCGAATTTTAGTGAATATTTCGAGATTGAAAATTTTTAAAATTACTGCCATTAGACGTCTAGTTTTATTAGTCAGGCTTAGAGATTAAATAGTCAGAGATATGTAAATTTTAGTATATCATTTAACTAAACTAAATGACGTTTAATATAGGTAAATTTTAGTGAATATTTTTGAATATAATTTGAATATTTTTGAAGGTAGTATCATTAGGCAACTAACAGTCATCTCTCGAGTGCAAAGGGTTAACCCTTATAACTCCAAATATGCCTCTCAAGCATCACAAATACATATAATTAATAATATAAATATTGTAATGAAAATTATATTACTTCTGAAATGAATAAAAATTTTTTTGTATGACTTTGATATTATTTATTTACATGTCATTGTAACATTTAAAGTTTAACATTTCAAAAATTGCAAATCAAAATATGGCGAGAATAAGTTGGAATTGCCAGTCGATATTCACACTTAAGAGTAGGAGTGTTAAGGGTTAATCAGAAATTTGTAAATGTAGTTAAACGGTAAACCTTCGATGAATGAATTTTTTATTTATTTATTTAACAATGAACGGGCCAAGGCCCGTTATAAAAGATTATAAATAATGGATTATATTATAGTACGATAATGCCACAAAAAGCTAATAATTACAATTACGAGTTATTGAACAAACTGAATAATAAACGTTTAAAGACAGTTGGATCACGAGTGAAAAGGTCAATCACAGCAGTACGATAATTTGCTACAAATAGAATTTTTGGGGATACGCGAATCATCTTTTAACGAAGAGATCATTAGAGAGAAAAAAACGTGTAACGATGGAAACTAATTGAATTACTGCAATTTGTTATTCCAATTGCCAGGACGACGAAAGAAAGCAATGATACGAAATAATTAGAAATTTCTAACGGATGAAGTTTCGTAGCGATACAGATGTTACTTGCGTATCTCGTCGATCTTGATGAGCGGTGTTTCAGAGCGTAAAGTGATGATATAACGAAAGATGAACCGTAATTTATTTCCACCCCTTCGCCTCGCACATTTTCTTTAAGAACCGCTCGCCGCTCGCATGCTTGATCATTCGAAATGTTACAGTAAATGAAAATTAAATTAATTGAAGATTAACTTAAAGCCAAATTAAAACTATTCTCAGACGATGAAATCAGGTTCGAAGTGATATCAAAGCGTTTCATATAATAAGAAGGTCTCGTTGCGTTTCATTAATGAGAGCAAAACGGGGAATTGATGAAAGGCCCCGGCTAATTAGACGTTTCTCAAGAAATATCGCAGGATATCTGGCTAAGCTAATGCTTTCATCGCACGGGAGAACACGTTCGTGATGCGCTTTATGCAACGGGAAAAAGGGTTGCGTGGACTGTTTTTAATTTCCACCGGGTTTCCGTACGCGCACCGAGTTTCACCCTTTCTCTCCCCGGCTAAAATGATATCATTAACATCACTTTACATCCAATTTGACCGGCCGTGACGTTTTATTACAACCTGGTAACCGGTGATTTCGCTAGCACGACGGCCAACCCCGTAATACAAAGTTGCACGAACCGTCGTAATTTACAGACCCAATCGAGGGCTCCTTTGCGTGTATTAATAGGCCGCGCGTACGACTGTGCTCACAATCGCCTCTGTTTAACGTGTCCAACGACCAGTCTGCCTGTACGCGCGTGTGTGCAGGCTGAGTTCGAAAAATGAATCGAATCCGCCATTATTCAGACAACTCTACCCGTGCCATCTGCCTCTGCGTGGCAATTGTGCCCCGGTGCCACCGATTTTACTTGCTTATTGTCGCCACGAAGATTTCCGCAGCATGTGTTCTTCCTTTATCCCCTTTTACGGGGGCCTTCGTGAAAGGAAAATGTGCACGACCGAGGTGGAAAAAAAGGAGGAACGAAATGCTTTTAAAATGAAGAAATTAACGTTTGTAGTGCTCGATTTTAGACGCTGAAGCTTGTGTAGACTCGAGTGTAGCAAGTGTGCATGGTAAACTATGAATAAACGTTAATGTTCGTGTTGTGGAATGAATGTAGCGAATTATGATCTATGTGATTTGTTTATGCATGGTATTGATAGAGAGAGTAGTGATAAAAAAGACAGTTAGTGTTTGATAACAGTAATCTTAGTAATGAGTAATATTGATATAGAGATAGAGATAGATAGATAGAGAGAGAGAGAGAAAAAGAGTGAGTGAGAGAGTGGGAGAGTGTGTGAGAGAGAGTGAGAGAGAGAGTAAGAGAGAAAGGGAGTGAGTAAGAGAGTGGGAGAGAGAAAGGGAGTGAGTAAGAGAGTGACAGAGAGAGTGGGAGAGAGAAAGAGAGTGAGTGAGTGAGAGTATGTGAGAGAGTAAGAGAGAGTGAGTGAGTGAGAGAAAGAGAGAGAGAGAGAAAGAGTGAGAAAGGGGGAGAGTGAAAGAGAGAGAGAGAGAGAGAGAGAGAGAGAAAGAGAATGAGTGAGTGAGTGAGTGAGAGAAAAAGAGAGAGAGTGAGAAAGGGGGAGAGTGAAAGTGAGAGAGAGAGAGAGTCGCAGAAGGATTTTCAATGTGTTTAATATTTTCAATGTTATATTTCATCGTGTTTTTAGTGTTAATATTTACTATCTAAATAAATTATACTTATTATTCTTACACATTCGCTCACAATTTGTCGATTGCAGCTTTTTCTACCGCTGAAATATGCGAACGAACTTTCTATAATATCATATTACGTTTACCAAAAAAAAAAAGGAAGAAAAAAAAGTACATAATACAATCTAATGCAGTTACTCCAAGTTCCTTAGAATTGGATACAGAAACTAAACAAATTAGCCAGTCAATGTACAGCGTGTGCAACATCGCCAACATAAAGCGCAAGCAGACACCGTCGAAGAGAACGGAAGAGGGAGAAACAGCGCGAAACAACATGCAACAGGACTCCTGCTTTCGGTTACGAGCGCAAGAATCAGCATGTCAGGGTGCAGAAGGAGAGTCGGGTGTCTTCCAAAAGGCAGCGCACACTTGTTCGAAAACCGAATGGTCACTTAACGCAGCGGGGGTGCCTGGTTGTCGAGTAAAAAGTTCTGCCGGCATCCGGAGTCTCTCTCTCTCTCTTTCTTTCTTTCACTCCTTTTCTGCCTGTTTCTCTCGTCGAGGAGGAGGAGGGGCGACTGGTGTTTTGTTTGTTCGGCAAACTGTCACAACAACTCGAAACGAACGACCCACCCTCCTTTTTATCTTCGCTTTCGCCTCCTTTCCCTCCCTGCCCCCGTCCGACAGTCCTCTTGGCCTCTTACTTAACCTCGAGGATCCGGAAATTCGAGTGGGCCCTTTAACGTGACTAATACGTGTGTCTCCTTTCGGTTTTAGAAAGGAAGGCGGGCCCGCGTTCGAGGGCCAATTCCACGGTTCTCGATGGCTCGATCTCGTTTTGACTGGCGACGACCGCGATGCGACAACTACGACAGTCAAGTATGCTTGCGTTTCGAATAGAACCGAGGGTAACGGATAATAAAAATGTAGGATATGAGGATGAAGGGGAAAAACACACGAGTCATAAACAAATAGAGTTAACAGTTTATTAACCACTTGCGCTACGATTTAACTTTCGGTAGCCGAGCCGCACTCTACGATATAAACTGCGGTAAGGCGTTACATTGACGCCGCACCGCTTCTACGAGCGCAAATCATTAACCAGTGCCTTAGCGCGTTGGTAGGGTCTTACATAAAGAATTTACACGGATATGAATAAATATTCACAACAACAATAAAATTTACTGAAATATTTCCTTATATCGATGATGCTACGCGATGTGATGCACTCTAGAACTGTAGCTCGAATAATGAACGATCCAACTGTTAGCCGACGTGGCGGACACGTCGTTTTTGTTTCTGCGACAAATACCTATCGACGTGGTATACACGTCGCTGGCGATTTTGGAACAAAAGCATCTCGACGTGCGTGGCACGTCTTTATAGCGCAAGTGGTTAAAAGAGAAACACACCTAAAATACTAGGGAGTTATTGGCAACAAAATAAAAAAATAATTCGAAGCGCAAAGGGTTAAGTAGGTGTTAAACATCAGAATTGTATACGTTGAAATTTTATAATTAACAGTAGAAGTACCCAAAGCGGTTTAAATGACCAATTAGTAATTATTGATGGCAATTTTATAAATTCAATATGGTACAAGTTCCAAAATTTATTATGATTTTCTTGCAGAATGTATAAATAAAGATTTGCCTCCTATGTATTCGATTTTCTCTATGTAAATAAGTACACTTTAGCTGTTCGTAGTTCTAGCGTTAAATTAAAGATCAAAATTTTCAGTTTCCATATGCAAATGGTCCACAAAACTCTACAGGTTTGTTTAAATATTTACAGATAATAGGGACAGGTAAACGATCTTAGTACTTTCCAGTTACACGTATCTATCACATTAATTGAAAGCCATATAAGTTGCAATTTTCAACAAGAAACTAAAAACAAAACTGTAAGAAGTTAGAAAGAGCGATAATCGTACAGTGAATACATATTTCCCGAATCGCAGGAAAAACAAAAATTGCTGGGAACTCTTGGATCCCATCTTACCAGTTAGAGGTGAATAATTATTAACACCAAAGTTGAATGCTCAAGCACAAAAAAGTCAGATATGTAAATTATAACGATGAACATCCGCATTCTCGTAGCATCGAGCGTCTTACGGAAGCTTCTCATACGTATGCAAAAAAACGTATGAAATTATACGTATGCAGAATAGAATTTCCTTCGCCACGGTATATACAGAGACGCCAGAACTTGCGTCTACCGGTTGAACACAAATGTACACTAAACAGCCCTTACGGGGTCCCATGAAAATGTGTTCGTATCTCTACAGCTAGTCTCCAGGATTAGGTAAAACGAGTCGAAGACCGAGGGACCACCCAAGGGGTTCCAATTCTTGCAACCCTTTTTTTCCTTTCACCTATGGAATGTCTCTTTAACACTAAATTTATGGGACCCATCAATTTGACAAACTTTGGATTTCTTGAGCAAGATTTGTAAAAACAATTACTATTATTCTTAATAATTTTAGTAGACATTTATTGATGGACTGATACGAATCTACCCTAATCTATTTCCTTCTCCGCTCTGGAGTTCCAATTCTTGCAACCCTTTTTTTCCTTTCACCTATGGAATATCTCTTTAACACTAGATTCACGGGACCCATCAATTTGACGAGTTTTTGATTTCTTGAGCTAGATTTGTAAAAACAATTACTATTATTCTTAATAATTTTTGTGGACATTTATTGATGGACTGATACGAATCTACCCTAATCTATTTCCTTCTCCGCTCTGGAGTTCCAATTTTTGCAACCCTTTTTTCCTTTCACCTCCGGAATGTCTGCTTAACACTAATTTTGGATTTTGGAATTTGGAATTTTGGATTTCTTGAGTAAGATTTGTAAAAACAATTACTATTATTCTTAATAATTTTTGTGGACATTTATTGATGGACTGATACGAATCTACCCTAATCTATTTCCCTCTCCGCTCTGGAGTTTTAAATTCTGTATAATGCAGAATTAATTATTGCCGTTTTTATTATTTTCCATAAAAGATAACTATGCATTTCATCTCGCACTTTTAGCATATACGCAAGAAAATTCTTTAGCATTCAAACGGTTAACATTTGTCGCTCACACGATCACATATCATGAGTAATGCACAAATTTTCTTCTTAATAATCATTTATACACATTTGTTCCTCGTCTGTGTTTTTAATTCGCAATTACTTAAGTACCTGCGAACGATTTTTGACCTTTCTGATATTTGAGCCGTCAAAGTAATTAACCCTATATTTAGAACTTATTAAAAATTTTAGTGTTGATATACTCGATCGATGCTTAACTTTTTACATTTATCGATTTTCTTCACTTATAATTATTTGTATAGTCATAATTAAATATTAAGTAGTATTTTAAGTTAATAAATAATTTTTTAATTAATTACTAACAGTTTTTTTCATAATTCCTTAACACTATGGAGTCTTGGAAGATCCAGCGTGCCACTGCAGGGTTAGAAGAACAACTGAACTCTCAAAAGGCTCTACATCATCCATCAATGCGAACATACTCGTTCACCCGTTCGATCTCACGGATCTCGCAAACGTGCACGGCGAAACCTTGCTAATGAGACAACTAATAGGAACAAACGGCTATTAATTACGCGCAAGCGCGACGGTTAATCATAGAATCGTTTATGGAGCGTAAATATTTTCATCGGTCAGTCCGGTTGCGTATGGTAATCGCCAGACACACTGGCAGCCTCGTTATTATGACTGATAATTCCAGCGGCAACTACTGTTACACGACAAGAACGGCGTTGGTGCCTCCGCTTAATTACCGGTCGGATCGTTTGTCGTTGTAACGAGCTGCCACGCGGACGCGTACCAATCAGAACGCGCGAGCGATAAAACGGCTAGCTGGAGAAAAGAAAAGAGGGAACTAGGATAACTGCTGGTTAATTAATAACGAGGAGTCCGCTTAGTTGATCCGTCGATCGATAAGTTGTTTTTCGTAAAACTGCCAAGTGGAGCGAGAAAGAAGGTAGATGTTGGAAGGTACGCGAGACAGGTAAACGTGAGAAATTACTGAGAAACGGTAAATGCAAATTGTGGTGTATGCATTTATCAAGCGAGATGGAGTTCGAGGCTTTTTAGAGGAATTCGCAAGTTGGAGTTTGAGGATTTTTTTTAGAGGAACTGAAGCATTTAACGCTAACAGTACCGGCACTTTATGTTAGGTATACTTATTCGAAATAAAGGTTTTATATTTCTAGAAGGAATGCAGATGATTGCCAATTTAATATAAGAGACAATACTTAAAATAGCGTTCAAATAACAATGAAAATTATATATGTGGTGTATGCATTTATCAAGCGAGATGGAGTTCGAGGCTTTTTAGAGGAATTCGCAAGTTGGAGTTTGTGGATTTTTTTTAGAGGAACTGAAGCATTTAATGCTAACAGTACCGGCACTTTAAGTTAGGTATACTTATTCGAAATACAGGTTTTATATTTCTAGAAGGAATGCAGATGATTGCCAATTTAATATAAGAGACAATACTTAAAATAGCGTTCAAATAATAATGAAAATTATATATTTTCACTTCTCTGTCATCGAATGGATCGATCTATCAAAGAAAAGGTAATCGGCAAAGGCACCTATTGAAACTGAAATTCTGATTGTGTGATTGTGTTTATTGAATATGTGTGTCATATTGTAAGAGAGATAGAGAAGGAGGGAAGTGATATAGACGACTAAAATAACATCTATAGCGGGGTGTGAAGATTTTTGGGAACTGGATGCTATGATCAAGAATACAAGTACGTTCATTTACCATTTTCAGATGTAACAAATAAACAGTGTTATATAGTAATGTTGGAGCAAAGATCGATAATCGCGACATCTTTGCTTTCTATTCGATACTGTTTACGTATATAAATACAATAGATGTATGTGTGAATGTGTATGTGTGTTAAGTTTACCTTATTAAGAGCTATCGTTCACAGGTCACTCTAGTATTGTAAACCCTGTGACGACGTGAACAACTGTACAGTTATTAATGTGAGTGAAAAGGAAGGAGAATTAGAAAATACTTTATTTAAATTTTTATAATGAACGAGAACGAGAACATGACATTGACAAAACACACACAAACAATCACTTTCGCTATTTTTAACATTTTCTTATTTTTATAACCATGGTATACATAAATCATACAGATCATTCATCACCACATTCAAACCTTAAGATCTATACACAATATCTTTTATCATGCTTTCGCCACACTCATCCATCCATACAACCATTCCTCACTCTCGTACCACATATTCTATGAACCAATAAATATTCACAATTAAAACAATAAAATTCGATATAAAAAACAAAAATCATTGATGGATCATTATTAAACAAGCAAAAAAAACATTCTTATTTTGCCTTGTTCCATCTCCCACAAAAACCACCCTAAACGGTGCCGCCACTCTACGTATTAACCCCATAACACTCCTACTTTTAAGTGTGAATATCGACCGGCAACTCCATTATTTTCGTCATATTTCGGCTTGTAAATTGTTAACTGTCAAACTTTAAATGCTACAATAAGGTGTAAATAATAATATTAAAGTCATTCAAAACAATCTTTATTCATTTCAGAAGTAATATCGTTTTCATTACAATATTTATATTATTAATTATATTGGTGATGCTTGAGGCGCACATTTGGATCCATAAAGGTTAGATCGCCCAGAACAAAACTTACGCGACGTTTCCTTAACCGTTTGCGTACCACGAGCCGCTTTCGCGCTCTTCCGATTTCCTGTCGAGAAAACCCAGTGCATTTGACCGATACAGACAATTGACAGCGCGCTTACAATTTGCCAAAATGCGCTCAAACTTTTAGACGCATGTACGTCGCATCGCCATCACCAGCAGTTACAAATTAAAAATATGAAAAATTTAAAGGACAAACAATATTTCGGC
The DNA here is from genome assembly GCA_033822845.1 of Tetrapedia diversipes. Taxonomy (NCBI): domain Eukaryota; kingdom Metazoa; phylum Arthropoda; class Insecta; order Hymenoptera; family Apidae; genus Tetrapedia; species Tetrapedia diversipes. The sequence goes on along the minus strand of JAOPTO010001569.1, from coordinate 22,199 downwards.
ACATAATCAAAGGAGCGCGATCGCGCTCTTCGGCTTTTTTCAACACATTATCGAAAGAGCGCGATCGCGCTCCTTGGCGTTTTTCGAGCGTGTTTTTTGAAAACCCTTTGGTACGCAAACGGTTAAACCTCGCACTAAAACGCGTTGAACCCCACCGAAAGAACGATTAACAAACGGTCTCGACAAATCTTCCACCCCAAACAGGAACAGCCCGAATCTAACCCGATCTCACAGTCACTTCCTCTTCCCGGGTAAACCTGTTACACACGCTCCGATCGGTATCCAATAACACGGTACCTTTTGTTCGCGCTGTTCGATACGCAAGCCAACAGTTTATAGAGGCCTGTCGACGTCGTCGTCGTCGTCGTCGTTACGCTCGATTGTCCCGGGAACCGGGCTCGCCGGCAAAAACGAGAAAATCCCGTAGCGAGATGCGAGCTGTTTACGATGCACGGTGCGGTTCACTTCGCGGGCTGTCGCCCGTACAAATCGCTAGAGCGGCCCGCTAAACTAGAGGGGTAAAAAAGCCTGGTTCGAGCGTTATTACGAGTGTTCCGCGAACGAGAAAGCGTTTAAGCAGGATTTACTGTGGACGTCGGACGCGTGCGCGTTAACGAAGACGCACTGCGATCGGTGTCGTTGCGAGCTGTGCTAAAGTTACGCGGATATTTATTTATTTATATGAAAGAAAAACCCATTAACCCTTTGCACTCGAAAGGCGACTGTTACTCGTCTAATGATACTAACTATAAAAATTTTTTAATTCGAAATATTCACTAAAATTGTCCTATATTAAACGTCATTTAGTTTAATTAAGAGATACACTAAAATTTATATATATGACTATTTAACCTCTGAGCCTGACTAATAAAGTTAGTCGTCTAATGATAATAATTTCAAAAATGTTGAAATTCGAAATATTTACTAAGATTTGTCTATATTAAACGTAATTTAGTTTAGTTAAATGATACACTAAAATTTACATATATGACTATTTAACCTCTGAGCCTGACTAATAAAGTTAGTCGTCTAATGATAATAATTTCAAAAATGTTGAAATTCGAAATATTCACTACGATTCGCCTATATTAAATGTAATTTAGTTTAGTTAAGTGATACACTAAAATTTACATATATGACTATTTAACCTCTGAGCCTGACTAATAAAGTTAGTCGTCTAATGATAGTAACTTCAAAAATGTTCAAATTCGAAATATTCACTAAGATTCACCTATATTAAACGCCATTTAATTTAGTTAAGTTATATATTAAAATTTACATATATGACTATTTAACCTTTAAGTCTGACTAATAAAGTAAGTCGTATAATGATAGTAACTTTAAAAATGTTTAAATTCGAAATATTCACTACGATTCGCCTACATTAAACGTAATTTAGTTTAGTTAAATGATACACTAAAATTTACATATATGACTATTTAACCTCTGAGCCTGACTAATAAAGTTAGTCGTCTAATGATAGTAACTTCAAAAATGTTCAAATTCAAAATATTCACTAAGATTCACCTATATTAAACGCCATTTAATTTAGTTAAGTTATATACTAAAATTTACATATATGACTATTTAACCTTTAAGTCTGACTAATACAGTAAGTCGTCTAATGATAGTAACTTCAAAAATGTTTAAATTCGAAATATTCACTAAGATTCGCCTATATTAAACGTCATTTAGTTTAGTTAAATGATACACTAAAATTTACATATATGACTATTTAACCGTTGAGTTTGACTAATAATGTTAGTCGTCTAATGATAGTAACTTCAAAAATGTTCAAATTCGAAATATTTACTAAGATTCGCCTATATTAAATGTCATTTAGTTTATTCCACAGAAATGACACTGGGCCACAGGTAGATAAGAAAATCAAATAGGTAAGAAAATCGGGTCGTCACATCAATCAATTTACCTCTTTAAATTTAGTTTTTCAATACTACTCGTTCGCAAAATTATTAATCAAATTCTGAGAACTCTCTTTTATAACCACGTAGATAGAATACAAAATTTAACAATTTAAACTAACCGTAAACAAATTGCAAAGAAAATATTGCATCGATGCAACGTTAGTTTCAATATGAAACTTCCACAAAATCATAGCGATTTAAAACGTTCAAATTCGCTTTCCGAAAAACCACGATCTTTGAGTTATTTTATTGTTACAGAAAATGAGCGATATGTATATATAGAGTTAGGTACTTATCCGCCACCATAATCCTGTCTTAACCAAAAACAAAAAGAGGTTACGCCCATCACGTTGCTATTTTGAGAATCCTCACCAAAGCAATTTGCCTCCCTTCCTAACGATCCCCGGGAAAGGTCGTTTGACCGATTCAAGAAATCCAATCGAGTTTTATGGCGGACATTTTGTTTTGTTTCTCGCTCAAGTAGATTGGAGAAAAGGATGCTCGAGAGGTGAGTACTACGGGGTTTTAATAAGGGCGTTGTTGTTAAGGTTGCCCGATGAGGTCGGTGTTGAGTTCCAAAAAATGAAGATTCTGGAGCGAATTGATAGGTACAGTGCCTGCAAAAAATATTCGCGTGCAGTACGTGCCTGTATTTTTCAACGTTCTTCGATTAGATTTTTTCTTTCGCATCTGATAACAGTACTATTAACCCTTTGACGTACAATGACGAGTTAGGGTCGTCGTTCATTTCATGTGTCACCGTAGACTTTGATGAGTCTGACTCGTCAAGAGCTGTTTTCAATAAACGCAGTGCAGTATATAATTAACCCTTTGAGTGCTATGAGCGCATTTATACGTCTGACTACAGTTGCTGGTAGGGACCATGGACGAATAAATGCGTTTGTCAATTTTTGTTTCCATCGTTAATCCTTTGAGAGTACTATGAGCGCATATATGCGTCTGACGACAGTTGCTGGTAGGGACCATGGACGAATAAATGCATTTGTCAATTTCTTCGATCTTCTGCTTATTGCAACGCGATTGTCAGTATAAGTACAGGTAAACACGAGGCACTTAGGCCGAGAGTATTCAGTGCTCAAAGGGTTAAATTACATAGTTGCTTCAGTACTTCAAAACCTTCAATATGTGCAAAAAGGAACATTTATTAAAAAAAAATAAATAGTTGAATCTCAGATTTGCAGTTTGACTCACCACAAATATGTGACGCTTAACCCTTTGACGTAGAATGACGAGTTAGGGTCGTCGTTCACTTCATGTGCCACTGTAGACTTTGACGAGTCTGACTCATGAAAAGCTGTTTTCAGCGAACGTCGTAGAATATATAATTAGATTACTTAATCACTTTACTCGTGCGTCGATTCTGTTTTGTTCAGAATATCAAGATGTTTCTCCCTCCCCCATTTCAAAAAGAATTTCAAAATAAAACGTTTCCAAGTTTGCACATAACTCTTCAGTTGAGCCAAATTAACCCTTTGCTAGTAAAGAGGTAACTGTTAGCCGTCTAATGATAGTAACTTCAAAAATGTTCAACTTTGAAATATTCACTAAAATTCGCCTATATTAAACGTTATTTAGTTTAGTTAGGTGATATACTAAAATTTACATATATGACTATTTAATCCCCGAGTCTGACTAATAAACAAAGTAACTAAAGTCTGGAAATTTGCGAAACTATCGTTTGGTGACCAACAGAGTCGCCCTCTCGATTGCATATAGTTAAATAGTATTTTACAAACCTATCGAATTCCATTTTATTTGTCATTGCCAAAGGATTAAACGATAGAAATTTAATACACTTGAATTTAATCGACCGACAGGTAGATGCTGAAGTGAAAGCAGTGCTATTCGAATATTTTTCGCGGTTACTGTACAGGTATTGGTAATTCTAGAAGGACGTCCGGCGGGTATTTTTTTCAATATCGCAATTTCGTGTAATGGTAACAAATGAGTGTTGCGAAAGGGGTGCTTGTCGACACGTAATGAGGTACATCGAGGTATATACTCGAGATAGCATCAGAAGAACTCCGATCCAGCTTCCGGAATCACCCTCTATGGTAACATTCATGATAATCGAAGCGGGAGCTTCGACAGGCAGCTGCAACAAGTCTGCTCGTACCAAAATGCAATCAACGGGTCTACGGCTGTGTTCCAGAAACCAACCTTCAACGATCACTTTCGAAGGAAAATTTTATAAAAATCAGATAGACAATTCGAGCGAATTAAAGACTGTAGTACAGAAAATTACCATTTCATTTTTAACCATTCTTAACACTTAGCCAACCGAACGGGGAGATCTCCTACTTTTTCCTTAACAAAGCGATGCCATTGATTTTATTTTATTTTGTTATTAGTTAGTGTTGAACTGATGCTGTTCATGGTTCATCAAATACATTTTCTGCTTTTCCAAAGTACAATTTTTAATCAATTCAACACTGGTCCAAGATTAACCAATAACAAAAGTAAATAGAATCAATGGTAGAGTTTTTGTCGATGAAAAAACGGGAGATTCCCCATTAGGTTGGCTAAGTGTTAAATTAAAACGAATCAGTCCCTAGGGAGCTACGGTACCCAAACAAAAAGGATAGTGTCGGTCCCCAGGGATCGACGTCGCATCCTACGTGTTAACTTTTTGAGGTTAGGTGGATTAAAATTGATTCTACCTTTTGCTTAGCTTATTATGTCTGGTAAGATACATTTTAACCCACCTCGAAAAATTGAAGTTACCCAGTCAAACAGTTTAATATTTTAATAATTGAAATCAGTATTCTCTTCCATTTTTCTATATTAAAAAGAATTTTGGGCAACTAAGGTTTTTATTTTCTTTAAAATCGTGTGCCACAAACAGTTAATTAAGGCAGATTTAATTATTGAACTTGGAAAATTCCTATTTTTCGCTATTCAGTGCGTTATATTTTTATTTTATTTAAAATCGTGTTTCTCAAACAGTTAATTAGGGCAGATTTAATTATTAAAGTTGGAAAATTCCTATCTTCCGTTATTCAGTGCGTTATATTTTTATTTTATTTAAAATCGTGTTTCTCAAACAGTTAATTAGGACAGATTTAATTATTAAACTTGGAAAATTCCTATCTTTCGTTGTTCAATGCCTTATATTTTTATTTTCCTTAAAATCGTGTGCCTCAAACAGTTAATTAGGACAGATTTAATTATTAAACCTGCAAAATTCCTAGTTTTCGTTATTCAGTGCGTTATATTTTTATTTTATTTAAAATCGTGTTTCTCAAACAGTTAATTAGGGCAGATTTAATTATTAAAGTTGGAAAATTCCTATCTTCCGTTATTCAGTGCGTTATATTTTTATTTTATTTAAAATCGTGTTTCTCAAACAGTTAATTAGGGCAGATTTAATTATTAAAGTTGGAAAATTCCTATCTTCCGTTATTCAGTGCGTTATATTTTTATTTTATTTAAAATCGTGTTTCTCAAACAGTTAATTAGGGCAGATTTAATTATTAAAGTTGGAAAATTCCTATCTTCCGTTATTCAGTGCGTTATATTTTTATTTTATTTAAAATCGTGTTTCTCAAACAGTTAATTAGGACAGATTTAATTATTAAACTTGGAAAATTCCTATCTTTCGTTGTTCAATGCCTTATATTTTTATTTTCCTTAAAATCGTGTGCCTCAAACAGTTAATTAGGACAGATTTAATTATTAAACCTGCAAAATTCCTAGTTTTCGTTATTCAGTGCATTATATTTTTATTTTCTTTAAAATCATGCGTCTCAAATAGTTAATTAGGGTAGATTTAATTATTAAACTTGGAAAATTCCTATCTTTCATTATTCAATGCGTTATATGATGAGTCACGTTATATTTTTATTTTCTTTAACATTGTGTGCCTGAAACAGTTAATTAGGGCAGGTATAATTATTAAACTTGAAAAATTCCTACCTTTCATGATTCAGTGCGTTATACGAAAACAGTTATCGCAATAACTTCGACGCGTTATAGAAATTCGCGTTATACAGGAGTCAGCCGTGCTGTAGGTGGAACGGGCCAAGCTCGAAGAGGGCACATATCGTCGGGGATCTAACGATTAAGGTCCCCGTGAATCGATACCTGCCTCGATTCCTGTACAGGGCAGAGCGTGGAAGCTCGCCGCGGGACGGAAAGGAGTACGACAAACGGCCAAAGGGGGAAGAGGAGGGGTACACGGACGTTCAGATCGTGGGCAGACGAAGTAGAGGGGAAGGAGGACGAGATAAGAACGCCGCGTAAGTATAGAGAGCATAATAATCAGAAGTAAATTGCGGATACGTGAGGCTACCGTGTTGTAGGGGGCCTCAGGCCTCGCTGACCGCGCGTCCTTCTCTCCTCGTCCTCTTATTCCATCGATGTGTTCGATTCTATACACGCACCAATCGCTCACCCGTGCATCTCTACAGAAATATGTAGACACAGAAGTTTATATACAGTCGATCGCAAAAGTGTCCGTCCACACGGTGAATTTTGTACGAATTTAACCCATTCATTTACAAATTTACAAATAATCAAATATTTCTAATAAATAGAAATCTAAAGATCCACAAAATTTTGTGATTAAAAATAAAATTAATAATGAAGGCAATGAAAAAAAAAAAATTGTATAAGACAGTAAATAAAATCTCGCAATTATTCGGTCAAACCTAATACAAAAATATTACAAGAACACTAATTTCAAATAAAAGATAAAATAATAAAAAATTTATTCGCACAAAATTACAAATAATATTAATATTATAATATATTCTCTTTTTTTCAATGTCAAAATCACTAATCCTCTAATTCAAAATAACAAAAATTACTAATCCAAAATTGTCTTGCCCTGGGTGCCAAGATTTTATTTTAAAGGAAGCACGGAATTTGGCAAAATCTAATAATATTAAGTTACAAATATAGTATTGAAATAGCATTTACTGTAATTTGAAAATGAAAAAAATACTATGAGATATTTCGTAGCTGGCGTCGCTGCTTTTTCAACGTACAATTTACATTTTCTGCTTTTTCAAAGTACAATTTTTGATAAATTCTATATCGGTTTGATGTGGCACCGTGCGATTAGCTAAATGTTAAAATACAAATAGTAAAACGAATGTATAAAAATACCCAAATACTGCAAATCTTCAATTAAAAATAACTGCAGGAACACTCTAACATTTTACAGTAAAATGCAGCTGAAACGGTAAAAAAACTTCTACCAGGAAAATGGTGGCCATTAACCATTTATCATCATTTCACAATATTTTTATTATTCAGAAAACTTCACAAAATAAAAATAACCAAAAAAGACATGTGCACTCAGCGTGAAGAAACAAATGGAAGTAATTCCTTCCTTCATTTCCTTTTCTTCAATTTCCACGAAAGAATACTGCACCCTATTATACAAAAAATTACGAACTCCACCATGCACTAATTTAAAACAAGATAAAATAAAAAGATTCCAAAATGATCGCGTTCGATAAGTTACACGTACGTTCCAAACAACCGTATTAATCTCGAGCCACCCTGTGTATTCCCGTCTTAAACTTATGCCAGCTACTGTAGATAATGGAACGTAGGTATAGGACACGAGAGGAGGGTACACGTAAGTATACGTATGATCGAGGGATACCTAGCCCACCGGTAATCTAATTTGAATCCCCGGGGCCCGGGCTTGGCCGGTAATGGAACACGTATCGAATAATATTACGAGCGATTCGATTCGATATCATTTGTAATTCTGGGCCCGGAGACCGCAAGCGGCCTCCGCTCGAGAGAAGGCCCCGGCCAGGCCGACCCGATCGGGGTCTCGTGCGAACACAGCAACATATTTTATGCGTATTCCGGGTGGCACGGGGTAAAGAAGGGAACGAATCGCGCTCGGTTCACCCGCAAAAACCTTTTCCAACGCCGACACCGAGAACCCCCAGCAAACTCTCTTGGAAATGATCGAATTCCATCGGGAGTCGTGGCGGCACGTGAGAAACTGAAGCGATTGGAGGTGTTCGCATTGGGATATTCGGTGGTATGACATTGCAGAGTGGGGTAATACAGAAAAATTGACGATTGTTTGAAAGGGTTGTATATCTAACTTATTTATAATACAGTAGAAATGGAAATAATTAAAAAATAAAAGTAACAATAAAACTAAAAGGAACGAATCGCGCTCCGTTCACCCGCAAAAACCTTTTCCAACGCCGACACCGAGAACCCCCAGCAAACTCTCTTGGAAATGATCGAATTCCATCGGGAGTCGTGGCGGCACGTGAGAAACTGAAGCGATTGAGGTGTTCGCGTTGGGATATTCGGTGGTATGGCATTGCAGAGTGGGATAATACAGGGAAATCGAGGATGTTTGAAAGAGTTGTATATCTAACTTATTTATTTATTTGACGGGTAAACACCTTTTATAAAGGGGCAATATAGCAGAAGTGAAAATAATTGAAAAATAAAAGTAACACATTCTATGCGTATTGTGGGTAAAGAAGGGAACGAATCGCGCTCCGTTCACCCGCAAAAACCTTTTCCAACGCCGACACCGAGAACCCCCAGCAAACTCTTTTGGAAATGATCGAATTCCATCGGGAGTCGTGACGGCACGTGAGAAACTGAAGCGATTGAGGTGTTCGCGTTGGGATATTCGGTGGTATGACATTGCAGAGTTGGGTAATACAGGGAAATCGAGGATGTTTGAAAGGGTTGTATATCTAACTTATTTATTTATTTGACGGGTAAACACCTTTTATAAAGGGGCAATATAGCAGAAATGAAAATAATTGAAAAATAAAAGTAAAAATAAAACTAAATGGAACACATTCTATGCGTATTGTGGGTAAAGAAGGGAACGAATCGCGCTTGGTTCACCCGCAAAATCTTTTCCAACGCCGACAACGAGAACCCCCAGCAAACTCTCTTGGAAATGATCGAATTCCATCGGGAGTCGTGGCGGCACGTGAGAAACTGAAGCGATTGAGGTGTTCGCGTTGGGATATTCGGTGGTATGACATTGCAGAGTGGGGTAATATAGAAAAATTGAGGATGTTTGAAAGGGTTGTGCGTATAATTTATTTATTTGACAGGCAAACACCTTTTATAAAGGGGTAATATAACAGAAATGAAAATAATTAAAAACTAAAACTAAAAGGAACGAATCACGCTCGGTTCACCCGCAAAAACCTTTTCCAACGCCGACACTGTGGACTCCTAGTAAACTCTCTTGCGGGCCCACGGCGTAATGGAAATGATCGAATTCCATCGTGAGTCGTGGCAGCACGTGAGAAACTGAAGATATTGAGGTGTTCGCATTGGGATATTCAGTGGTATGATATTGCAGAGTGGGGTAATATAGAAAAATTGAGGATGCTTGAAAGGGTTGCATATATAACTTATTTATTTATTTGACGGGCAAACACCCTTTATAAATGGGTAATATAGCAAAAATGAAAAATTAAAAAATAAAAGTAACAATAAAACTAAAAGGAACATATTCTATGCGTATTGTGGGTAAAGAAGGGAACGAATCGCGCTTGGTTCACCCGCAAAAATCTTTTCCAACGCTGACAACGAGAACCCCCAGCAAACTCTCTTGGAAATGATCGAATTCCATCGGGAGTCGTGGCGGCACGTGAGAAACTGAAGCGATTGAGGTGTTCGCGTTGGGATATTCGGTGGTATGACATTGCAGAGTGGGATAATACAGAAAAATTGAGGATTGTTTGAAAGGGTTGTATATCTAACTTATTTATTTATTTGACGGGTAAACACCTTTTATAAAGGGGTAATATAGCAGAAATGAAAATAATTAAAAACTAAAACTAAAAGGAACGAATCGCGCTCGTTTCACTAGCAAAAACCTTTTCCAGCGCCGACACTGTGGACTCCTAGTAAACTCTCTTGCGGGCCCACGGCGTAATGGAAATGATCGAATTCCATCGTGAGTTGTGGCAGCACGTGAGAAACTGAAGATATTGAGGTGTTCGCGTTGGGATATTCGGTGATATTACGTTAGAGAGTGGGATAATCGAGGTTGTTTGAAAGGGTTGTATGTATAACTTATACATAAGAAGAGAAGTAATACAATAGAAATGAAAATAATTAAAATATAAAAGCAACTATAAGCAAATAACGATTGCCGATAGTTTGCGCCACGGATTGATTGACAACCAGTAATGCTCAAATAGTTGAAGTGTATGCATGAGAAATGATTATATTATAATATTGTAATGCTACTGTTTACACTTTAACAATAAATCATATTTTTTCTATATATCTCAAAATATAAATTAGTGAATCTGTGATCTCTTAGAAGTAGTAAATTATATTTATAAAATAAAAACACTTAACTAAATGTATTCATTAATATTCAGCTATCTTTACTATCATCATTGTTTCATCTATAGGTTACCAACGCCATAAATTACACTGAATCAATCTCCACAAGACAGCGTGCGATTCAGACTATTTTGATATTTATAACTTTGTTGTGCATTTTAAACGGGGACGTAGTATCTATTTATAAAATAAATAAATCAATCAATCAATAAATAAATATTTATTGAATACAGGCCCGTAATATATATATATATCAAACCTATGTATGTGGATTAAATTAATTAGTCTTGGGTTGAAATACGAAGCACTGAAATATCATTTAAATCCTTTTTTCCCTCAAGTATTGATACAAGAGGGAAGGGATGACCGAGTTTCATTAATTTAGACCGATTTCCAATACGCGTGCGGCCAATCACGGGGACGTTGTAATGGCCCCTTGTAATGTAGCCGCTGCCTCCTTGCCTAATGTTAGCCCTTTTAAAGAACGTATCATAAATTGCGTAAAGCGAAGGCGCACCAGCTTTTATGCCGCGCTGCCCCAGGCAAAAACCGTGCCCCTCTGCTTCGCCGCCTTTCTCTGATCCACCGAAGGCCCTTGCGCGCCGCTAAAATGTGGCATAATCGGGCGAAATATAAAATTGATAAAACCCACACGATCTCCCCGCCGGGCGAATCTCTGTGAAACGATATTTCCCTAACGAATCTGCTTTAAAACACAATTCCTTCGTTGTAATAGATTGGCAGCTAAGTTTCCGTTGTCCTTCTACATTTTTTTAAAGTATATTTTTTAATAAAAATTAAGAACTGATTAATCAAAAATCTGTTCTACCTTGTTGTTTGCAACTATTTCTCAATGATCAACGAGATTTTTAATACCTTGTTAGTAGAAATCAATCGAACTCTCGATTCCGCATCAATATTGTATGAAACTCTGCGCATAGTATTTAAAAGAGATCGAAAAAGGTGAAAATCTTTTCCCTTTTTAAAAAATTGATGAGACCCACACGATCTCCCCGCCGGGCGAATCTCTGTGAAACGATATTTCCCTAACGAATCTGCTTTAAAGCACGATTCCTTCGTTGTAATAGATTGGTAGCTAAGTTTCCGTTGTCCTTCTACATTTTTTTAAAGTATATTTTTTAATAAAAATTAAGAACTGATTAATCAAAAATCTGTTCTACCTTGTTGTTTGCAACTATTTCTCAATGATCAACGAGATTTTTAATACCTTGTTAGTAGAAATCAATCGAACTCTTGATTCTGCATCAACATTGTATGAAACTCTGCGCATAGTATTTAAAAGAGATCGAAAAAGGTGGAAATCCTCTCCCTTTTAAAAAAAATTGATGAGACTCACACGATCTCGCCGCCAGGCGAATTTCTATGAAACGATATTTCCCTAACGAATCTGTTTTAAAGCACGATTCCTTCGTTGTAATAGATTGGTAGCTAAGTTTCCGTCGTTCTTCTAAATTGTTTAATAAAAATTAACAAGTAATTAATAAATAATGTATTCTCCCTTATTGTTTAACACTTGTTCCCAACGATCAACGAGATTTTTAATATCTCGTTAGTAGAAGTCACTCAATTTTGATTGCAACCGAATTGTCGATTCTGCATCAATATTGAATAAAACTCTGCGCATAATATTTAAAAGATATCGATGAAGGTGGAGATCTTCTTTCTTTTTAAAAAAACGGCGGGAACTTAATTGCCAAATATAAAATTGATAAAACCCACACGATCTCCCCGCCGGACGAATTTCTATGAAACGATACTTCCCTAACGAATCTACTTTAAAACACGATTCCTTCGTTGTAGTGAGTTAGCAGCTAAGTTCCTGTCGGTTTTTAAAATTTGTTAATAAAGATTAACAACTGATTAATCAATAATGTATTCTACCTTGTTGTTTGCAACTTTTTCCCAACGATCAATAAAATTTTCAATACTTTGAAATCACCCGATTTCGATTCCAGCGAAGTTCTCAATTGTGCATCAATATTGAATGAGACTCCACAAATAGAATTTGAAAGAGATCGAAAGAGGTGGAGATCTTCTTTCTTTTTAAAAATACGGCGGGAACTTAATTGCCAAATATAAAATTGATAAAACCCACACGATCTCCCCGCCGGGCGAATTTCTATGAAACGATACTTCCCTAACGAATCTGTTTTAAAACACAATTCCTTCGTTGTAATGGACTGGCAACTATGTTCTCGCCGTTCTTCTGAATTTTTTTAAAGTTTATTTTTTAATAAAAATTAACAACTAATTAATCAAAAATCTAATCTCCTTTGTTGTTTACAACTTCTTCCCAACGATCAAAGAGATTTTCAATACCTCCGTTGGGTAATCTTCCTGATAAGGTCAAAGAGACCGTTGAATTACTGTTGCAGAATGAAATTAATTTTCGCTAATTAATTACATCACATTCAACATAAGGTTATACTGTGCTTTTTAAAATTTTTCGAAGGTTAAATGCAACAAGTAGACTTCCTTCTAAATTTATTAGTGTCCGGATACTTATGGACGGAAGGCTACGAGGTTTGAGGTTACATTAACGTTCTCACGAGAATCAATCATACCGGCTAATGCATATTTCTCACGTGGCATCAGCCTTCGCGTAGATACTGCAGTGATTGAAATGAAACGGGGGAAAGTGTTTGGCTAGTTTTCGAGGCACAGAAAATCCGACTTTCTTCCTTTTCATACTCCGTTCTTCTTTAAATGCAAACATTAATTTTGATATTCTTTAAACCTAATTTATATAGTTAATCAGAATTATTTAGATTATTTATAACTTAAGCAGAATTTATTATATACAGTTAGTGTTATGTGAATAAAAAACTCAGTTCGTAGATTTGTAAAACAGAAGGTAATCAGAAACCTCCAAAGTTTAAACAATAAAATCTAGAAAGTCTTTAAAAGAAAATTCAATTCTTTAAAAGTTCCTACTTTTCCTAGTTTTTCTCCCTCAATTACAAAAATTAACCAGAAACCTTCGCAATCCAAGTAACATTTAAATATCACAAAGCCTAATAAAATCCAGTTTCTCAAAATTCCCACTTGTTGCCGTTTATTCCTTCTCCAATTATCAGAATTAACCAGAAACTTTTCTCATCTAAACAATAAACACCACACAGTCTACAAAAACATAATCTTTAAGAAATTCCATTGTTTCCTCACTCTTTCTTCTCCACACGCAGAGCTCAATTAAAAACTATCTCAATTAGAATACCAAAAACCGTAACCTTCGATAAAATACAATTTTTCAAATTTCCCGCCTTTTCTCCTAACCTCACTCTGCTCATCGCCTCGCCACCAGATCGCAACGATGCGTGGTCCGAAAAAGGAAAGGAAAAAAAGAAAGAGGAAAACAACGAAGAGGAGGACGTCCCTTTGTCGAAATGTTTCGCATATTGGCCGCCGCCGTCGGAAGTGCTGGCTCGCGTTTTCTGTATCACGCTATATGCAAATGAGACATATGCTCTCGCCGCGCCACATAATAAATTACTCGTGTGGAGATCGGTCGTGTATAGGTGGGCCTAAAATTACGTTACTGGTCCTGGCCAGGGACACACACGGACGGTCGAGGCCAGACCAGGCCGAAACATAATGGTAACCAGCTAGGGTACGCGCGCGCGCGCGCGCACTGCCATCCACTTCTGGTCGCCTCACGGGATAATACGTGCCTCTTACGTGCCCCTTGAACGTAACACCAAACTGTCCTTTCGTCGAAGAACGGGGCTCCCTTTTATTTCAATTTTTTGCTATTCCTTGAAACAAAAATTTGTTTTGTTTATTTGTTTGTTTGTTTAATTCTGCTGGTTTCTACAAAGGTCTATGCAGTAAACCGAAATGAAGATCATCGTTCGGTAGTGTTACATGGATTCAATAAATATGTAAAACATCAAACTGTCCTTTCGCCGAAGAACGGGCCCCCTTTTATTTCAATTTTTTGCTATTCCTTGAAACAAAAATTTATTTTGTTTGTTTGTTTATTTAATTTTGCTGGTTTCTGCAAAGGTCTATGCAGTAAACCAAAATGAAGATCGTCGTTCGGTAGTGTTACATGGATTCAATAAATATGTAATAGACAATACTGATTTATGTAGTTCCTTTAAAATATGGCCACTTCTGGTCACCTCTTACGCGCCCCTTGAAACGTAATACCAAACTGTCCTTTCGTCGGAGAACGGGGCTCCCTTTTATTTCAACTTTTTACTATTTCTCGAAACAAAAATTTGTTTTTTTTTTGTTTATTTGTTTGTTTAATCCTGCTGGATTCTACTGAGGTGTATGCAATAAACTGAAATGAAGATTGTCTTCCGGTAGATGTTGTATTCTTAAAATGGGCTCTTATTTTGTATAGAAATTATAATTGCCATATTTTAAAATATATGTAAAAATAGAAATACTCGGAAAAACTCTTAATATAGACTCGTACCTAATGAAAGGGTTAAATAAACTTCGATTTTTACCATTTTATTGCAAATCTATTGTATTATGAGCATCAATGTGACACTGAGTGAGGAATATGTGTAAAAAAAGAAAAAATTCAGGAAAACTCTTAAAATAGACTTGTAACCAATGAAAGGGTTAAATAAAATTCGATTTTTACCATTTTATGGCAAGTCTATCGTATCATGAGCATCAATGTGACACTGAGTTAGAAAAATATGTAAAAATAGAAAGATTCGGTAAAGCTCTTAAAATAAACTCGTACCCAATGAAAAGGTTAAATAGAATTCGATTTTTACCATTTTATGGGAAATCTATCGTATCATGAGCATCAATGTGACACTGAGTTAGAAAAATATGTAAAAATAGAAATACTCGGAAAAACTTTTAAAATAGACTCGTACCTAAGGAAAGGGTTAAATAAAATTCGATTTTTACCATTTTATGGGAAATCTATCGTATCATGAGCATCAATCTGACACTGAGTGAGAAATATATGTAAAAATAGAAAAATTCAGAAAAACTCTTAATATAGACTTGTACCCAATGACAGGGTTAAATAAAATTCGATTTTTACCATTTTATGGCAAGTCTATCGTATTATGAGCATCAATGTGACACAATGAGGAAGAAGAATAACAATTGCCATAAAAAATGGCTACGTTCTAGGCTCTATAATAGTGCTGAACGTAACTCGGTGTTCCCGCTGAAACTCTTTCTTCCTACGCAGACTGCGTCCACCTCCGCCACCGTTCGCGGAGGGTAATTGGACGAGGAACGGAAGTGCGGCATGAAAATGATGAACGACGTCTTGATGGCCGAACAATCCGGCCGCCTAAGGTCGCGGCTTCGTCTCCTTGTCATTATCGTGCCACCACCGTGACAAAGAATATTGAAATCTCCAAGGAGAACGCTCGCTTCTTCTGCTAACCATGTTTGTCGCGATATGTTCCGTTCTCAGGGGCGGAACAAGAAGCATTGCCTGGAGAGGGTAAAATAATAACGCGAAAGGGCAAAATCAAGAGCTTTCTTTCTGTTTGGCTGAGAATAATGCATGTGACTAATGATATTTTTACACTATTATATAGTGTACATAAACTGTAACTTAAAACGAAGTAATTATTATTATTATCAAAGAAGTGAAAAGTTTGATACTGAAAATATTCAAGATGTTTTTTAATATTAGAACTACTAAATCAGTCAAAATAATCAATGGGTGAATACTCGTAACAATCTTATAAATTCAGTATGGTAAAGCATTCTAGAGAAGAATTTACTATGATTTTCTGCAGAACGTATAAGTAAATATTTGTTTTCTGTGTATCCAATATTTTTTGGTGAAATTTTCAATTTGATTTCCTCCATGCAAATAAGTACACTTTAACACTAAATTTACCGACATTTCTTGTATATCTATTTCTAATAATATACATATACTAAGCAATAAGGTATACATCGAACAGAATTAAAAATTGCAGAACTCTGAGGGAAACAGATTTGGGTATATTTGTATCGCTCCATTGATAAAAATTAGCAAAAATTACTATGAATAATATTAATCGTTTTTGTAAATTTTGCTCGTGAAGTCCGAAACTCGTTAAATTGACGGGTCTCGTAAATCTAGTGTTAATTGACGGTAGTTCTAGCGTTAAAAGAAAAATGAGATCAACACGGTTTGATTCTAGGGTACAGCTAAAATTTTGTATATTACGTGAGTTTTGTGCTTTACTGCGCTCTTAAATTTCCCATAAATGCATAAAAATCTGCAGTGCTAATCTAATCGTTGCCACATCACCGTCGGCTGTTCAAAGCTAGCTCAAAGCTGAAAAGGATGTTGCTGGTCCCAAGGCCGCAAGAACGCAACTATTCGTCAAACTACCCCATAGAATCGGTTCGTGAAGCAGGCAATAAAAGAGTCGGAAGTGTCTCGGAATCCGCTTTAGGCCACCCCCGACGAAGGAACTCGGTTGTTTACGTGGTCCCTGGTTTTAGAAGAAAAGAAAAAAAAAAAGAAGAAAAGGGAATAGCTTCCTTTTCTCAACCAAACACGGCACGGCGGGAGCAGTGGCGTTGTAAAACAATTTGCCAGGACCATGGTAAACAATGGACGATCACGAGGGTGGTCTTTTGAAGGGCCTTGCGAGGGAGCAAGAGAAACAGAGAGAGAAAGAGAGGGAAACAAAGGGGATGAGAGAGAAAGAGAAAGGAAGAGAGGGAAAAGAGAGAAATAAAGAGAAATAAACAGAAAAAGATAGAAAGAGAGGGAGAGGGAAATAGACAGAAGGAGAGAGAAATAAAGAAAAAGAAATAGAACGAGAAAAATAAAGAGAAAGAGAGAGAAAGAGAGAAATAGAGGGAAATAGAGGAGAGAGGAAGAGAGTGAAAAATAGAGAGAAGGAGAGAAGAAGAGAGTGAAAAAGAGAGAGAAGGAGAGAGGAAGAGAGAGAAAGAGAGAGAAGGAGTGAGGAAGAGAGAGAGAGAGAGCAATACAGGAAGGAAGAGTGGCTCTCTTTGGTCCTCAATTCTCCGTTTCATAAACCCTTAATTTTACGATGATCTCGGCCTCTGTCTCCTTTTCAGCAATTTCAATCCCGCCGGCAAGACGCCAAATTCAATTTGCGGGGACCCAGGGGTAGGTCCCCGGGGCCTGCGTTACGGAAAACTGGGTTTTACGATGCCCCAGACCGGAAAAAGGGGCTCGTGTTTGCACCCCGTCTACGCTGCCTCCACTTTCGACCCTCCGTTGCTGCAGGTAATTGGATTAAAGGAACGCCGTGAGAGATTACAGCCAGACCTTCCCGTGTGTTTGCGTTGTCGATTCTAGAGGATATCATCGGTAAATCCAATTTTTTTAGAGTTAGCCCGGCGTTCGAGCTAGGAACGGAACCCCGACGCTACTCGGTGGACGAAGATTTCGTGCGTTTATTGCGTCTTCGGTGAAATTATAATTCCATTAGGACCGGCAAGGGCCTTTGGTCGAGCGTACCGATGATTAAGCAGGGACGGGACTTTTATAACCGACCATCTTTCCTTGGTTGTTTTTAGTGCTCTCGAAGGTGCGCCGTCGAGAACAATGGAGAACGAACTGAACGCACAGAAAAATCACTGGGATTCCCTTGAGAAATGTAAAATTTCAACGCTTATGCAGGAAGGATCTTGGTAAAATGTATCTATGATTGAATAAGGAAGAACCTGTTAACGTGAACCATTTTTCTTTGATCTTTTTACTACTTCAAAAATACACCTTTTTAAGCAATTCAGGATCAAGTGGATGTGCAAAGAAATCACTAGGATTCCCTTAAATGATATAAAATTTCAACGCTTATCTAGGAAGGATCTTGGTAGAACGTATCTATGATTGAATAAGGAAGAACCTGTTAACGTGAACCATTTTTCTTTGATCTTTTTACTACTTCAAAAATACACCTTTTTAAGCAATTCAGGATCAAGTGGATGTGCAAAGAAATCACTAGGATTCCCTTAAATGATATAAAATTTCAACGCTTATCTAGGAAGGATCTTGGTAGAACGTATCTATGATTGAATAAGGAAGAACCTGTTAACGTGAACCATTTTTCTTTGATCTTTTTACTACTTCAAAAATACACCTTTTTAAGCAAATAAGTTTCTATCCCTTTTTCCAGCAGGGTACCGTACAAGTTGAGATTCTCGCGATTTTTTTATCGTCGTTCAATTACGACAGCGGATTTCGTAACAGGCGGCACGAGCAGCCACACTAATATAAAAAAAAACCACTGTAAAGATTAAGCATGATTTTGTCACTGATAAAAAGTATTGAGCAGCAAACTGAAGCATTCCCGTGTCCCCATTACTATCCCACATAACCTAGGCCACCCCCTCAGGGTGGTTAAGTATCTTTTGGAAAATTTCCTCCACGTAAATAAAAAAAGGGCATCGTACAGGTTAAGACGCTCGTGAAAAATGTCATCGTCGTTCAATTACGACGGCGGATCTCGTAACAGGCGGCACGAGCAGCCACACTAATATAAGAAAGGCACTGTAAAGATTAACACTAAAACTACCACCAGTGCAGTCAAAATGATCAGTTGGTGATTATTCATAGCACCCTTATAAATTCCCTGTGGTAAAGCTTCCAAAATTGACTATGATTTTCTGCAGAAAGTATAAATAAAGATTTGTTTTTTAAGTATTCAATATTTTTTCATATAATTTCCAATCTAATCTCTTCCATGCAAATGAGTATGCTATAATTGTCGGTAGCTCTAGTCTTTAAGCATGATTTCGTCACTGATAAACAGTGTCGAGCAGCAAACCAAAGCACCCCCTCATTCGCCCTCATTACTACCCCACAGTATCTATCCCTTTTTCCAGCAGAGCACCATTCAAGTTAAGACGCTCGTGAAAAATGTCATCGTCGTTCAATTACGACGGCGGATCTCGTAACAGGCGGCACGAGCAGCCACACTAATATTAGTAGCGTTTCGCGGAAGCGTGCTTCTGGAAAGCACAAGCACTTGGTCCCGGAGCTCGACGACGCTCGTGCACGCGTCCCCCGTTTCTAAATACTGTAACCGAGCCCACCTAACGAACAGACGCCTTCATGGGGCGCGTCTAGGCGTCGCTAATTGCTGGAATATCGGGGAAAGGAACGGCGGTATTATTCATCGATGACCTTTCATTCAATGCATATTTCATCGTTCGAACGAGGACAACGAGTTGCCGTTTCGTTGTGCCGTTGACAAGTAGACTGTCTCTAGAGATGGGATCAAATTGAATTGGCGCTCGTAAATCAGAGTTAACTTCTGATACAAAAGTTTCGCTTTGCGGCCGTTGCGAATAAATGTTAATAAATAAGGCGTATGCTAATAAATAATACTAATAAGTGGGAAGCGATAATGGTTTGGGATTGGAATTAATTTCGTTGTGTATTTATTGGTAGGAATCCAAATAAATGTCAATGCGGAAGTTTCACCTAGTAGGATTTTAATGTATTATTCCTCCAATGTAGGTGATGTTAAGAAATGTGATTAAATTTAATGTGTGTTTATAACAGAAAGAAAAATCTAAATAAATTTCAACATGAAATGTTTTATTTAATTGGGACTTTAATATATTATTTACGAAATATAATATTTTGGGACCAATAAGAAAAGTTAAGAATTTTTATTATTTTAGAATTCTGTCAATTCTGACAAATTAGTTTTATTTTTCATGAGACGAGAATATTACCCCTGAAAGGTGATGTTAAGAAATGAGATAATATTGAATGTGTGTTTATAACAGAAAGAGAAATTTAAATAAATTTCAACATGAAATGTTTTATTTAATTGGGATTTTAATATATTATTTATGAAATATAATATTTTGGGACCAATAAGAAAAGTTAAGAATTTTTATTATTTTAGAATTCTATCAATTCTGACAAATTAGTTTTACTTTTCATGAGACGAGAATACTACTCTTGAAATGGGATTAAATTGCAACGTGTACTCAGAAATTCATGTCGAACGTAATGCAGAAGTAATATTTCATTTCATAGTAAAGTAGTAAATAGTACTTAAACGTATCACTCATAAAAGTGGATCGAAAATTCACTTTACAGCTGTTCAAAATAACTGTGCTGTAAATAGGAGTAATGTACTCATAAAAGATTCAGAACTATTTGACAAAATTTCAATTAATGTTTAAAAGTGTCGCTTATGTTCGACAAAGCATTTACTTATCCCAATTCTACGAACATTGCTTTTCTTTTTCGAAGAACCCATGAACCAACAATTGGAATCTAACCGATCAAATTCGAACCTGCTCGTAGCAACTTCATCCCATCGTCAACTGTCGCAGATGTGTGACGGGCAGATGAAGACTTCAAGTCGTAGATCGTGGCGCAATCAACTGTTTTCTGCAGGCTGCCAGACAAACGCGTTACGACAGAACATAATAAAGGTATTACATCGTTCGTAAGGCTTCGAAAGCAACGATAAGGTGAACAATATTTTTGGTTAGCGATCGACAACTTTAAAGTTTTGCAGCGATGACGTGTAAGACAACTAAAGAGTACAAGCGAAACCAAATGTACGAGAATCTTCACTTTAATTTTATTCTTATCGTCTATTTAACACTAGATTTACGGACATTTCTTGTATATCTATTTTCAATACACATATACTAAGGAAATAAGGTATACATCGAACAGAATTTGAAATTGTAGAACTCACAAGGGAAATAGATTTAGGTATATTTGTATCGCTCATATTATTATATTAACGTGTAAATAGTGTACATAAATATAATAGTATGTAAGGTTATTATTATTCTGGAATTTTGTGTTTTATACTTATTGTTAATTTTAATTCAGCTTTATTTTATTTTTGTTAATTAAATTTTTATATTAGGAATAAGCGAGATGAGAAAATAAGGAGGATGTAAAGGAACGGAACTCTTTTGTAATCCCATAGGGAAAACAATAAAGTTATCTACTATATTTGTATCGCTCCATCCAAAAATTGCTAGGAATAATAGGAATTGTTTTTGCAAGTTTTGTCAAATTTTGTCAAATTTTTGCAAACCTGTCAAATTGACGGGTCCCGTAAACCTAGTGTTAAATACACATTAGTTGCATCGTGTTTTCGTTAGAAACGCGTAGAAATTTATTATTAACCCCTTATCATACAATGACGCCTGAAAGATGTATTTATTAACTGGATCTAATATATTACATTTCCATGTATTTGGATATTTTGCTAACAATTAATTAACCCTTTGCACTCGAGCGGCGCTGCTGTGGCGCCCGGGAGGCTTGATGCATCCAAAGTACAATATTTAATAAATTTGTGAAATTTTATTACTTAAATACGTTTGTCTCGGTATAAAATAATTCTAAGATACCTGTAAAATATTTCCCTGATATAGCTGAAATCGTCTCGAGTTGCTGGTTCGTCCGAACGAAACTGCCTCGAGTGCAAAGGGTTAACACGTCCCCTATCGCGTGGGGCGTATACGTCCCATGCTAAAATTTCCTCCCACGCCGGAAAAAAGCCTTTAAAAAAAGGCATATTTTTAACAATATTTTGTCAAATAAAATAAAAATGATCGCTTTTCTGGTTTAAATT
The DNA here is from genome assembly GCA_033822845.1 of Tetrapedia diversipes. NCBI lineage: Eukaryota > Metazoa > Arthropoda > Insecta > Hymenoptera > Apidae > Tetrapedia > Tetrapedia diversipes. Next base: position 388 of record JAOPTO010001569.1, on the reverse strand, counting down.
TATAAAGAGATATGCCTTTCTTTTAAACTTATGGTTTTAAATTACCGAAATATTGTGTATTATACCACAAAAAACATGCTTGTGTCGACCATAAAAAAAATGTGGGGCGTATACGCCCCACGCTGGCCTGAACGAAAAGTCTTTAAAAAAATGTTCGGCAGGGAACGTGTTAAATATTGTACTTTGGACGCATCAAACCTCCCGGGCGCCATAGCAGCGCCGTTCGAGTGCAAAGGGTTAAATTTATGATTTTAAATTACTGAAATATTGTATATTATACCACAAAAAACATGCTTGTGTCAACCATAAAAAAAATGTGGGGCGTATACGCCCCACGCTGGCCTGAACGGAAAGTCTTAAAAAAAATGTCCGGCAGGAAACGTGTTAA
>JAOPTO010001568.1:0-36472 GCA_033822845.1 Tetrapedia diversipes | reverse complement strand
TAAATTAATTTACTAGAAATAGCACGATAAACAAAATTTGTATTCTATGCTAATCAATAAATAGTGTTTTATCATAATGACGATAAAAATAAGTACATGAACAATATTTGTGTACTATAAAACTATGTTTTACATTGCCCTCTCGTCTTACACTTTTGTCCACTACTGTACATAATAATAGAGGATGTAAGTTTAGTAGAGTCAAAGTAAATAAATTTATTTACTAAAAATAGCACGATAAACAAAATTTGTATTCTATGCTAATCAATAAATGGTGTTCTATCATAATAACAATAAAAATAAATATATAAACAATATTTGCGAACCATAAAACTATGTTTTACATTATCATCTCGTCTTAAACTTTTGTCCGCTACTGTACCTATAAAACTAAAAAGATCTGCCAGGGTTAAATTATGGACACCAAGAAGAAACTCTAAGCTAAACTCCTCTGCTCAGCGTGGCACAGAAGGAAAGAGATTCTCGTAAAACGGAATCACGGTGAAAGTTTAGGATAGTCCGGCTCGCTAAACTCGTAATTGGAAACGTAAAAATCAAGAGGGTCTCGAAAATTCAACGCGAATCAGAAGTTTCGTTTCTGCGATAATTGCGTAAAACGATACGGTAAAATGGAACACGATAATTGAGAACCTTGCAGAAAGAGGGATGTAGCTCCATTTTTCGTACTCGTGTCGAATAAAATATGCGAAAAAAGAACTCCACATCGTTTGACGTAGTTTGAACCAGATCACTGATGAGCCATTTATTGCAAATTTTTTAAAATACAGTAACGGTTTTATGAACGCTTTCTTCCTTCTCTTTCAACCCTTTCCACTCGTGAGGTGACTCTTAATCGTCCAATAATACTAATTTCAAAGAATCTTCAACTAAACTTCATTTAATTTAGTTAAGTAATATATTAAAATTTAGATATGTGACTATATAACCTTTGAGTCTAACTGATGATACTACTAACTTCAGCTATGTAAGATCTACTATAATTTACGTAATGACGACTTACCCAGATCTTTGAATCTGAAAATTTGCGAAACTATCATTTAAATTACTGTGGCTGTTGAGGAGTGAGAGAAAAGGAAAAGGAATGGGAAGGGGTGTTTCGTCCGGGACCTGCTAGTGGACTCATCAGTAAGGCTTACCTAGCAGGCCCCTGCCTCAGACACAGGGACAGGAAGGGACAGGTCAGAACTCGTATATATAGAAACCGTGACCCGGCTCGAGCACTTGCGAGAAAGGTGCTCGCTAGTTCCCTCCTAGTGGCGAGCGTAGGAAGGTCGCCACATTACTAATAATATTATTACTAATTTGCACCTCTCAGGTGCAAATGGTAAAAAAATAGATTTATGCGCATACTCGTTCACTAGTTTCAGCACTGTTTAACTCTTTGAGGCACAGGATTTCAGAGAATAAATAGACCCATGTTCCACAGAAATTTTGTTGAGGAGTTATGTGGAAAAACTCGTGTAAAAGAAGAATTACTATATATTTATTAAAAGTATCGGTGGTGTCTATACAACTGGCGCATAATACAAACAGCAAAGAACCGGAGAACGCGGCGATAGTGCAAACATTTTACACCTGACCACAGTGTCCCTAACCCATTTCAGCATGTACAGTTTTCAGATAGAAATAAATTTCTTATACCTCAACATAATTAAGTTTACATCAACAACACCTTAATCGTATACCCTAACAAGTTCCCGGAATGTCGGAAAATATTTTCACGCTTTATTAGTTTCAGGATGCAAGGAGGAACAGCACCGGAGCAACGTCTAACATAATTTATCAAAGTGGGGATTGTCACATCCTCGAGCTGCGTTTCGCGAGGAGGAACGAATATTTCAAGCGCATTTTCAGCCGTCTCTCTCGTTCCTTTGTCTGCCGTTTTAATGGCACCTCGAGACACGTCTCAACTGTCGCGAAACGCCAGTAACAACCGTTCAACGGGGGACATCTTCGCTGTTCCTCGCAGCGACAATTATAGTTGAACGTGGAACTTCGTCGGCGAGTTTCATTATCGTCACACCAACTGCATACATACAGTGCCGGTCAAAAGTTTAAAACCAACGGATCAAAGAAAATAAATTAATTAATTAATAAGAAATAATGGTATAAATAAAATTGTTATTCCATGCTAATCAATAAATAGCGTTCTACCATAATAACAATAAACATGAATGTACAGGCAGTATTTGAAGAACATAAAGCTACAGTAGGGGACAAAAGTTTAAGACCAAAGGGTCAAAGAAAATTAATTAATTACTTAATAAGAAATAACAGTGTAAATAAAATTTTTATTGTATGCTAACCAATAAATAGCGTTCTACCATAATAATAATAGCCATGAATGTACAGGCAATATTTAAAGAACATAAAGCTACAGTAGCGGACAAAAGTTTAAGACCAAAGGGTCAAAGAAAATAAATTAATTAATTAATAAGAAATAACAGTGTAAATAAAATTGTTATTCTATGCTAATCAATAAATAGTGTTCTACTATAACGACAATAAAAATGAATGTACAGGCAGTATTTGAAGAACATAAAGCTACAGTAGCGGACAAAAATTTAAGATCAAAGGGTCAAAGAAAATAAATTAATTAATTAATAAGAAATAACGGTATAAATAAAATTGTTATTCTATGCTAATCAATAAATAGTGTTCTACTATAACGACAATAAAAATGAATAATTAAACGACATTTGCGGTTTATAAAATTATGTTTCGCATTATCCTATCGTGAGAAACTTTTGTCCGCCACTGTAGGTCGCAGATATCCTAGCAGATATCCTCGCTTCTTCTCGATTGTCCGTGCTGCGCAGCTTGTTTAGTATCTCAACACGAGAACTTTTTGTCTAAACTATCGCTAAACTCGCTGCAGGAAACTCGCTCCCGACAATTTGTACATCCAAGGGTACACGATGTGAATTAAATTCGAAACGTGGAACTCGTGTGCCCATGAAGGGGCGTGAAACAGAACGTTTAACTCGTTTGCTACCAACCGTTACATATACAGTAGCGGACAAAAGTTTAAGACCAAAGGATCAAAGAAAATAAATTAATTAATTGATAAAAAATAACAGTATAAATCAAATTTGTATTTTATGCTAATCAATAAATAGTGTTCCACCATAATGACAATAAAAATGAATAGATAAACAATATTTGCGGATTATAAAATTAGGTTTTACATTGTCCTGTCGTCTTAAAATTTTGTTCGCTACTGTACAGTGTCGGTTAAAAGTTTAAGACCAACGGGTCAAAGAAAATAAATAAATTAATTAATAAGAAATAACGGTATAAATAAAATTTGTGTTCTATGCTAATTAATAAATAGTGTTCCATCATGATGACAATAAAAATGAATAGATGTACAATATTTGAGAACAATAAAATTATGTTTCACATTGTCCTATCGTCTTAACACTATTCCTACCACGACCGGTCAAATGACCGTTTTTAAAATTTTGATTAGAATTTCATATACACAACATAATTGAATCGCGTTTAAACTTTAGACTTTTCCTCAAATATACGTATAATACATTTTTCAATATTCACTTCTTTTTTCATTGTTTATTTTTTGAAAAAAATTTGTAGTCTGTCTTACGTGGAAATGTCGCGGTAGGAATAGGTATACGTGAAGTGTCGGTAGGAATAGTGTTAAACTTTCGTCCGCTACTGCATATATATCACAGATTTCTCCCAGTAAACGGTTCCCCGTCGAGAACACTGTATAATATCATTTTACATGTAAAACGACACTGTGCGTACAGCGTGTTGAAAGGAAAACAGGCAGGGAAAACGTTGGTTAGATTCTGCGATGCCTACGCAGAGCATTCATCACGTAGGCGTCGGACCATACCCTGTCTCTTCCACTGATTCACCGGCTGACTATAAACCGATGTTTCCACTTCGATTAGAGCGAGTCAGAAATCGACAGACGCGTGTTACCGAACCGAATCATAATCGATGCATAGTGAATACGAAATTTTGAAGATTGTAGAAATTAAAATCATTCTTTTGAATATGATTTGAAAAGCCTAAAAATATTGAAAAATCTCTAAAATTTTGTAAGTTTAAATACTGAAGATGTGACTTATCCGTTCTACATAAGATCATCAATGGTGCCATAAATAATCCTACTATCATAGGTAAAGTCGATTATAATATTCTGAGACCAGGAAGCATGCGAGGTTAGCAGAAGATATGAAAAAACGAAGGGAGAGAATGAAAATTAGCGATAAACGCTAGGTTAAGGTACCGAATCAAAGGCAACATGCAATAGATTAGTAAGTTAGTTATTAGTTACAGTTATTTTTATTTTTAGTTAGCCTCATTCCTGGGAAGGCGTCCTAAATACCTAACGTGGAAAGTAGAAAACAAGTACGTGTATGGAGGACTAACTTAACCAAAGCGTGCAATGTTTTAAGATAAGAGCATTATGTAAATTCAAATATTGTTAGGTGTATGGATTGAAGAAATAAATAATAATAATAAAATATTCTGAGACCATCAATAAGATCCATCATCTCCACTAATATTTCGATCTGAATATCCGGTCTTGAGATTTACTAACATGAACCCTAATAATCGAATTCTATCTGATAGCAAATTATCATAGTGCTGTGATTGACCTGTTCACTTAATGATCCAACTACCTTCATTATTTAGCCTGTTTAATAATTTGTAATTGTAACTCTATACTATAATATAATCCATTATTTATAATTTTATGTACTTCAAGAGCCTTGACCCGTTCATTGTTAAATAAATAAATAAATATTTTGAACGTCTCGATAGATTTAGAAGTCTCGAAAGTTTCAATACCGATTCTCTTTGTAACTGATGAGCTAATGAACCACGAGCATGTGAATTCTCTTTGTTCTCGATGCAACTTGATCACTCTACACTTGAACCTCTTTCTCATTTATCCGCTACTCTTTCCAGGGTTTAAACTGATTCCGCTATACGAGAACTGTGATGATTGATGTGGGTCATTGAATATAATAAATTTTATTCTAATACTAATTATGTTTATTCGTGAAAAATATTATAATAATCAATGTTATTGGAGATTATGGGTTAAAAAGAAAGAAGAAAATAAAGATAACTTTTCTTTTCGAGAATTATTGTATTCTCGGTGAGAAGAAATACCGTAACACGAGGTTTATTTAAAAAGTTTATTCTTAAGAGTGAGGTCGAGCGGGGACTGTCGTGGACTGAACTCTAAGTGCTGGTGATCTGGAATCTGGTACCTTTAAATGTTAGGAAAAGTAGAGTGGTAGGGATGAGATAGGATGAGGAAAATTTGGAGTTCAAGGAGTACGGATGAGTTAGCGGCCAAAGGACGTGGATGAGTCAGTAGAAAGTGAGGGTTCAAGCACTACAATGTTTGGAATAGGATGACTATTGGACGGATGACTGTTGCGATAGGATAGTTGATAGGAAGGAACAATAGGAATCCAACAGAATTTACTAAACTTTATTTCTAAAGGAAGGTATATCCTTTTTGAACCCGATCTCTACGCAGTGAGAGGCAAGACTCGGAAAGAGTAGAAAAGGCTAAAGAGCACAGTTCATTAGGGTCCTCTAATTCTTACACACAGTGTAGTAGAGGTAAAACACTTGACCCGTTCCTAGAACCTCTTCAGCGCATAACTCGACCTCACATAAATATTTCTTCGAGGAAATTGATTTTTGTTTATTCGTTAGGACGTATTTTATTTCCAACAAATGTTAACCTTAAATATTCACTCATCACTCATGCCCATTGAACACTCTTTTTCTTTTTGCATGCACTTCTGTACAATAAACACTTGTGCATGCCTTCTTTTGTTCACTTCTGCAATCCTCTCAACTTCCTCTACATTCATTCTTCCTCATACGTTACCTTTAATTCATACTAATCAAAGTTACATTTATTCGCACAAGAATTGCTCAGGATCCTCAAGACTGTCAAAACTTTCAAGTCTTTCGAGGCTTTGAAGACTTCAGGATTTTCAAAACTCGACGAAGTTTTCAAGTTACAAGCTTCGAATCGGTATTCGAAACGATTCGAGGTGTTTCAGATACTATTGCTATCAATGCGTCGACGATCCGCAGATATCAAATACAAAAGCGTGGGTCGGAAATGTCAAGCGTTAAACTTTTCAGTAATTTCGTCGAAATATCGACGAAAATGAAATGAAACGAAATAGAGCCACCCGTGTACGAATTAACGTACAGAGAGACAAAAGCATTCGGATGACCAAAATTTCGAATAATGGAACAACTACTCTTCTTATAGCAAACTTCATTTATTGAAATGCACTTTGAAGTGGTTAATATATTTATCTAAATTTTGAAAATTCTAAACCTATCATCTCCAAAAATCCTATAATCGACTGCCCTCCTCTCATTGAGATAATAAAGCTTAAGGTCCCTTCTAGAGCTTTACGAGACACAACGCACCATTCTACATCGGCTATAATAGAACAAATTTGGGTTCTCAATTCATACAGAATTTACAAGTACTACAACTGCCAACATACATACACTCACGCATTCAAAAATCAGTCATTCTTAACACAACGACAATAGTAAGAAAATTCCTACAATAAAATACTGGCTACTGTACACTTGGTACAGCCCACTCATGCTGCTCACAAACCAGAGAGAAAATCCTCTAAGAAGTCACTAGAATAATAATATTAATAATGATAATGATAATGATAATGATAATAATAATAATGACAATGATAATGATAATAATAATAATAATAATGACAATGATAATAATAATAATAACAATGATAATGATATTAATGATAATGATCATGAAGATGATGATGGTGATGATGATGATGATGATGATGATAATGATGATGATCATGAAGATGATGATGATGGTGATGATGATGATGATGATGATGATGATGATGATGATAACAATGATAATGATAATAATAATAATAACAATGATAATGATAAAAATAACAATGATAATGATGATAATAATAATGATGATGATGATGATGATGATGATGATGATGATGATGATGATGATGATAACAATGATAATGATAATAATAATAATAACAATGATAATGATGATAATAATAATGATGATGATGATGATGATGATGATGATGATGACTATAATAAATATTCTTTCCTTCGTTGAACACAATAATTTTCTTCTTAAACAAACAACTATCGTCAGACGTCACCCTGTTCGAACGATAGATTCCGATGTGTGTGTGTAACATTTCAGATAACGGGCGTTCGGATACGGGAGGTTCTACCGAAGTCCTGTATGTTAGCCAGAGCTTTCTCCCGTGCTACCAGGCTGCTAATCTTATCGTTAACACGTAACCAACCTATTTATGACGTCGACCAACCGGTTCGAACACGTTTTCGCGATAATGCGGGTGTTCGTGACAACGGCAACGAAATCAATGCCTACGGTTGAGAGATCGTACATGCCTGCGGTGAATATCGCTCGTTCATGCGGCGAACTGATAACGAGGCCCGCGGTTCATATAAACGAACGATCAAGTGGAGCAAGGATAAACGGGCGGTAGATTTTTCGACGATTACAGGTGAACAATAACCGAGCACACGAAATATCGGCGAGTCAAACGAAACCTCGCGATTTATCGATCCATATGTGTACAGGTTTAAAGGGAAAGCTTCAAAATCCTTTGGAAAAGAAATTGGAAAAACAAGGTAACGCGATTTTTCCCATCGTTCGTGAAACCTAGAACAAAAGTTCACTTATCTATCATTCGTAATATATTAATAAATATATTGCATCCCCCTAAACGAATATATTTTAGTATTATCGTACAATAAGTTTCTATATTTTTTTAAATTTTATTATATTTTTATATTAATTTTACTACATTTTTATATTAATTTCTCTATATTTTTATATAAATTTTTAAATATTTTTATGCTAATTTTACTATGTTTTTATATTAATTTGATTACATTTTTATATCAATTTTACTATATTTTACTATATTTACTCAATTTTCTATATTTTTCTAAATTTTTGTGTAAAATTATCAACGATTAAAATGAGCGTTTCGAGCATAACATTTCTTGTTCGCTCATACGAGCAAACGCATAGTTTTTCATATTTCCTCGTTGTTTTAATCCTTTTCGAGGAATTCGATGTTTACCGTCCAACCGAGGCCTAACTAGAAACCAAAGGAACACGTAAAGGCTCTCTCTCTTTCTGTATCGTCTCTCGGGCATTTCTTTCCTGAACAAACATATCGATCGCTCAGAAAAGATTTCATTCTCATCCTAGCGTGTTCACCTCATCCGCACCCCAAGCCACATTCCGTTTCACCCCGGATAAGCAATTTCCTTGGCGCGATCGTGCCGTGTAACGTACGCCACGCTCGACGATATAACGTCAATGCCAGAAACTCGTGGCGCTATGTAGTAGCTTTGCCACACTATCGCAGCTGCAGTACGCAAGAACTCGCGAGGGTCGTTTCCACGACAAATCCTACCGCTCCTCCTTCCAATTACAGCTAATTATCATATTATATTCGCGTACACGTAACTCTAATGGATACTCGCATATTGTGTAAATTGCACGGCTTTTTTTTTGTTTCCGTTCAAAACAAATTAACTAATAATAACAATAATGATAATAATGTCTCAAAATTAATGATTAAGAAATGAAGGTTTAAGCTCACCGGCCCAAGATTGACAAATCCATTCCTGGAAGCCACGCGATCAGCGATGTGTCTCTCTGCAGGCTGCTTCATCTTCACCAGAAACGTGTTAGTGAACACCTCGGCACTGCTACCGGCGCAAAGGAGCGCGATCACCGTGAGTAACATCGTGACAGGCCGGCGGCGTATGCTGATGTATTTTGCATTCGCGGTCACTGTACTCGATGTACACGATGGTACTGCGATTTTCGGACAATCAGTCACCTACGCGAAAGGGGGAACCGATGGCTTTATCTCCGTGGTACTAGCGACGCTGGTGGTGTTACCGAAAACGTCCGTCACACTGATGGTGAGAATGCGGTAGGGATGGTGGGTAGGGGTGGTGGTAGGGGGTGGTGGCAGAGGCGGCGGCAGGGGTGGTGGCAGGGTAACGGCAGTCGACGTATGAGATTGCCGAGTCGCGCGCAACAATGCAACTGACACGTGCTCTCCCCATGCTCGTCACTAGATTGCCACCGTTTCTTGATCGAGTCGCTTCGACCAATCGGAGAATGGTATGCGTGACTCTGAATTTTCCGCGCATGCGCAGTAAGAGGAGTACCGGCGAACTGCTCCCGGTGAACATAATGCAAGTAGAATCGGACGTAACGTTGTGTGTTTTGAATAACCCTTAGATCCTCAATGAACAAGAATAAGTGCGTGTTCAGAAGAGAAAGGTGTTATAGATTTCATGTTCGCTTCACGAGCACGAAACGAAGATGCCACGGTAATACCTCGAGTTTGACGTCACGTGATGTATCGATTAAGAGACGCGTTCGAGGGATGGCGCACAACCACAAATCATGCGCGATAAGTTATTTCCTCTTAGATATTTTACAAGATCTGCTATAACTCTTCTACTCTATAAGAAACATGCGTTAGTTGTTTTCGCTGTTTGTTTATTGATGATCGTATAGATTAACCTTTCCAAGGATCATTTTAACAATATTACTTTTGAACCTCCCGTTTCGCGCGGTTTCTTATTCCTTGAAGTAGTAGTAATATCTGCATATAATCAGACACCATTAAATCTTATTTATTAGAAACAGTAGTCCATTTACTTTAAATTTCGTTGCCGTTGTTAAACGTAAATTAGAATTTAAATACGTTTTTTTTTTATTGTACTCTACATCATACATATATGGAATATAAGGTAAATAAAAATACTATTATAAAAAAGTTTATAAAACGGTTCAATATTTATTCTGATTCTTAAACTTATTCTTTAAAGTACAAAACTGGTACATATTACAATACGTATTACAATCAAATAAATATATGTAGAAATCAACACAACATATATTTATAGTGTTTTGAAAGGACAACTATATATTGTGATACATACAATTGATACACTCTGATAGATGTATTAATTTCTTCAAGAATGATTTAAAAACTATTAACATCACTTTAAGAACATTACAAAATTTCGATCTTCACATGGTATTAAAAATAATTTTCTATGAAGTAATTATATATTTTGACACAGTTGAAATCACAGTAATATAAAGAATATTCATAATAGTTGTAAATACAACATAGTATTATAAAGAGTAATTTCACATATAAGAAGTTAGTATCAGAGTCTATCACCTTTTTACAGACTTATTCATTGGCACTCCTGATGAAGCTAGCTTTGTATTAGTTAGCTGTAGCTTTCGTTTTGCTTCCAATCTCATCTTTGCTTCTAACCGTTTCCTTTCTATTTCTTCAGGAGTACATTGCACAGGCTGAGACTCTTTTGCTTCTCTTGTGCCAGATAAATTGCCAGTAGACTTGTATTTAACAATACAATTTCCACTTTTTACTTCTCCTACTCTGTTAAGTGTATGCACATTTTCCATTCCATTAATCGATGGAGAATTATTACTTTTAAATGGATTCTGATCTCTTACAATGGGTATTGTAGTACTTACTGATGGATTAACTGAACTTGGTTTTAATGCACTTGTACCTTTAATACATGTATTGACATTTGTACTTTGATAACAGAAATTATCTGATAAACATTTCGTTTTAAAAAACTTCCTATTTTCTAAAGCACTTTTACTAGGAAAAGATTTTTGTATTATTTCTTTATCTCCTATAACTTCAACTTCTTCAAATAAATCATCTGTAATAAGCTTAGAACTTTTATAAGTATTAGAATTATCATCATGAGCTATTAATTTTGAAAGAAAACTGTTAGATGCCTTTTTATTACTCCTTGTATTAGAAACAGATTGTTTAGGAGTCCTTTTACAATGACTTGTATTGTAACCTGAACTTGAAGGACTAAAATCATATTCTGACAATTTTGATAATAATTTATCATCTTCCACACAAGTTGCCAAACAGTCATCAAAAGAATCATCTGGAAAATCTGATGATTGTGATGTTTGTTTTCCATCTGATACACTTGTAACGTTATTATTAAAAAGCTTTGAATTTGTAGCTGAACTATTAGAATTTCTTTTACTCGAATTATTTGAATATGTTTTTAAATGACCACTTGTATTAGTTGAAGAAATTTTAGAGATATTAGAATTCCTAGAACTTTTAGAAGATTCAACAGATTTTTCAGTAGACTTTTCAATAAGCTTTTCATTAGATTTCTCAGATATAGAGGACAATTCTTTCATTTCATTTATTCTAGACAGTCCCATTACATTATTTCTATTATCTTTATTTAAATTTAATTTCTTCTCAATTTCTTGACTACATTTTACCATTGAATCTTCAATTGAATCATCAAATAAATCTTCATAATCTGAATGTTGTTGGTCATTGTTATTAATAAGAGCAGAACCTATTTTTAGTTTATCATTATTAACAATAACTTCTGCCATCATATCATCACTACTGTCATTGTCCAATTCTACCATCAATTTACTATCAGATTCATAATTTATGTCATCTTCATCTTCAACAGTATGGTGATCACAGTTTTGTTGTATGCTTTTCATTTTTTCACTTAAAGCTTTTAATTCGGCTGCTAGTCTCCCGATATTTTCTGCATTTTCGATTTTTACCTGCTTTCTTTTATAAGGTTTTTGTAATAAGGGGGAATTAGAGTTCCGCTTTTTTTGCAATTGTTTGGTTCGTTTTGGTGTTTCACTAATATTAGTTGATGATTTAGGCTTATCATTTGAAGTCTTATTAACAGAAGGCTGCCAGTCCCAAGCAATTTCATTACCTCCATCTTGGGTACAAGGCAATGAAATTGGACTATAGTGATAATCTAATTCAGGAGAATCTTCTATGTCAGCTGCATAATCTTTCTTGCGAATTGGAGTACTATGACCAGAGACACGTGAATCATAGGAATGCTGAAGAGAATCATTTCCAACATCAACCTTTATAGCTTTTATAAATATAACTGTAATACAAAATTTATACTAATTAAAATTAATCACCAATATACTAATTTTATGCTTAAATAAATCAGTTTAATTACCTTCCTCTGTATTGTCAGCTTTAGAATTTTCCTGTTTCACATTGAACTTTTTCATTGATTTTTTAGTTTTACTCATATTTTCTACGAATTTATAAAACGAAATTGATTGACAAGTTAATGGTTAAAGGTTAAACATAAATTGTCATACGCTTTGTATCTACATAATAACACTATTTCACCCTAATTTTGTAAATGATTCATAACAATAAAAACTATATAATCTTTTATACGGCTTTTTTAATTTTTACACATACAATATTTGTTTTTATTCTGTATTTTTCAGACTTAACAAACAATAAAGAAAATAACTCAAATTTTACAGGTGTCTAACCTACTAACTACGAGACTTCTCATACAAAGTGAAAATAGTTACTAGTAATTTTCCAATATATTTTACATTTAGTATCTGCTATTTTAAGATAAATTTACAAAATGATAAAACTATTCTTAATCTTTCGAAATGTTTGTAATAATAAATATTATTTATAATGAACAAATATTTGTGAACAATAACGAATCAATTGACACAATTTTAAATAATGAATTGAGATTTCCCGCACAAATTGAATGAAGAGCAAACTTCAAGTGAGTGATATAAGAAATTGTATATAGTTCCTGTCAGTAAATATCATCAGTAGAATAACATTTATATATACAAACAATGTTTATATGCCAATCATGAAAGAAAGTTGGAACAATTTATAGAAATTTATTCTAAAACTCAAAGATAAAAATCCAAAATGAAGCTTAAATTGTATAATGATATAATAACAACAATTCGAAAGTTTCGAGGTTTATCAAAGGATTGTAGAGATATCCTGAAAGAGAAGTATAGCGAGTAAGATTAGTTTTGTCAAAATCAACTTAATTCGGTTATTTCATATAACAAAATATTTATTTTCATTTTATTTAGTATTCCAGTAAATACCCTGTATAGCATATTATCGTTAGAGATACAACATAAAATGAAAGTCAATTACAACAAACTATTTGGTAGCAACAAAAATTATTATGATACGTAAGCACACTATATATTAATATTTTTTACCTATTAAAACTATATACCAATATCATTGACTAATTGAAATAATAGATACGTGGAAGCTGTACAAAATGGAGAACCTGTTGGTATTTTGTTAAGAATGGCAAAAGATATTGATGCACCACCTGCATTGTTAGCTAGAAATGTTCTTGAAAAGCATTGTGGAAAGGATGATTCTAATGGTAGTAGCTTATATATGATCTCAAATACTATAACAAAATATAACTGTTCTTGAATCATAATGAATAATATATTTTTAGTTTCTCGAAATGAAGTCACTAAATTATTTAAGGATACTACTCTCATACAGGATAAAGACCTTGCATATGAAGTTTATCTGGTAATAATTTAATAAGTTCAAATCAATAATTTAATGACTAAAAGTAAAATACTCTAACCATATATTTTTCAGTGTATATTATATGACAATTTATATGGACCTATAGCAGATGCTGTTGGAGTGTATGTATCATACCCTTAAATAAAATATATAACTTGTGTTAGTTATCTTTATAAATTAAACTTTTAGTTCTGTAGGTGAAGAATATGAGCTAAAGTTACAGAACTACTTGGTCGAACGAAATCTTGCATTTCGCAATGAAGAGAATTTGAGGTCAAGAGGATATGACAAAACTCCAGATTTCAAGCTTGAAGTACCAATTGCGGTAAATGGCTTTGTAATTAATTGGATAGAATCTAAAGCAAGATTTGGAAATACGGAAATACATCAAAAGTACATCAAACAACAGTTTCTAAGCTATTGGAATCGATTTGGTCCAGGACTTGTAATTTACTGGTTTGGATTCTTGGATAATCTAAGTGAACCTAGTGAGAAAAGATTTATTATTATGGATCACTTCCCAGAAAATATTACGTACATGGATCCTACTTGTATTAAACCTACCACTTTACAATCATAATAAGCGTGATTTAAAAAATGTAATTTTAATATTATACAATTGACACTCATACAGTAAGCATTATTGTTAAATATAAAACGATACTTTCACTTATGTCAGCCTTTGATATTTTGAAATTATTTGTTTTGAACAAGTAGGCGTCCTGTTTTCCTCCCTCCCACTTGAACTAAACTATGAGTAAGGGTATTAAAAAATGAGATCACAGTGACAGTAGGAAAGCACATGGTCCATCGCGCAAGCGAGCTAACACGTTTATTTATATATCGAGCTGCATCTGGCCATAGGCGCCGCTACTGTCGCGATTTCAAAGCCAGTATGCAGTGTCTCGTACAGCTTTCAGGTACTTACTAATATAGCACAACAAGAAACACGAAGAAAAAAACCTCAAAACGCTTTGTTCCCGGAAATCGATTTATTATCTAAAGATAATAAAATATCACGTGCGTCGCGTGGTAAATCCAATATAATAATAAGCTCAATAATGCCCTAAACGAGCATTAAAGAATTAAAAAGTATTAATTGAACGAGTTAGATCTCAACAAAGATGCAGCCCGATAGCACCTGTCATTACTGAGAATCATTGCATAATCCAAAGTTATACAAAAAATCAACACGTGAATCTCGTCCGTCTTCACGGTACTTAGCTGCAAGAAACGTGAAATCAGAAAAATTAAGGTAATGTATTAAATCTTTACGAATCTATTATTTGAATTGTTTGATCTGTACAAAAATTCGTAATTTATGAATAAAAATTTAACAAATTAACGTTTTAAAACGTGTATGTTCATAAAATAATTAATCTATACAAATTTATATTAAACTGAACCATGTATTTTATTTTACAAATGACTTTTAAAGCCACATATGTGAAAAAAAGGCATTTTTAATATTAGTAACGCTAAATAAATAAGTAAATAAATAAAAATAAACAAAAGACAATAATAAAAATTGAATATAAAGTTATCATGTATGTCCTTGAAACATGATAGCATTGATGTTATCAAGCAAGATATTTTCGTGTAAAATTTCAAATCACAATAATTTTCAATGACCGTGAATTCAAACGCTTGCATTTATTGTAGCGTGTAACCTTGACCTGTTTCATCTTCGTTCTACATATTCCTAGTTCAAGGACACGTCACGTATGTGTGTTGAACCAATCAAATTCATAAAAAAAATTGCAAAATATCATAATTGTAACTATGCTTCATTTTTTATAAGCAACTATTTCTTGACGAGCTCGGTTAAAAACATCAACACTGGCCTTTTATGTATCAAAAAAATCACGATTATCATGCCTCATTTAATCCTTTTGAACCGACCTTTTACTCGTGGATGGTCTTTGCTATGCTAAATATATTCATCATCCCCCATATAATATTCGCATATGCCAAACTACGAAATTACTTATTTATATAGCACCATGTTATATTTAGTCATAGGATGGCTAGCAAAACATCGAGCAACCCAAAATCGCAGGAACAGTCAATGAAAACTGCGGTACAGTCTCAACTTGCCAGAATCAAGAAAGAGGTAAAAAGTCCCTATAACAGTTTTTACTTAATGTTTATAGTTTTAAAGATGGATGGTTATCATGCAATTGAATGAATTCGATTTCATTATCTTTGTAGGAAGAGGAAGAATTGTGGATATCAGGGGAGGAATTATACACGGAGGGCAGCAGCGACGAAGAAGAATACAAAACGCAATCACGATCGCGTCGCAAGATCAATAACAATCAATCACCGCGTACCTTTCCGGTTAATCCCACTATCGAGCAGCGAGATCATTCACCTATTTCTGGTGAAACCGAAGCGAGGTCGGGTCAGTCTGTGAATGTTTCTAAAGACAGTATTAATGAAAATAAATCTATACCTAAAAATGTGTCGAAAGATCATACGATTACATTTGAAAATTTGAGCCGTTCACCGTCGATGGAATCTTCGAGAACAGATTGCCTTTCCACGGTGAGATCATCTGTGAGTTTAATTACAAAAGACTCTTCCGACTTTTTAACTGAGGAGGAACAAATAGAGAACACAGAAATTTCATGGAAGGCGAAAAGAGGTACCTTTGTGTTACCTAATTCGAGTAACGATACCAAAGAAGAAACGAACAAATGCTGACACATTGTGATAATTTTATTGCGTTCTTACTATAAAACACGTTCGTTCAAAAATCATTATTCTACTTATCGCATTATATGTACTTACATAAACTGTTTAATTTGAAATAATTCTCTAAATAATCAGATTGATCTTGCTTCTGCTGTACATCTCAGCATTCTCGCTATTTGTACTCGACAATCTTTCGTTGTGTGTATTACTTTGTTACATGAATTCGGTAAAATAGATGATGTTTAATTAGAGTTGTGCAACAACGAGGAATTGTTCGAAGATGAATGGAACGATGAAACTGATATTTCAAATATCGATACGAAAGACGAATGCATACAGAAAGAAATTTTAGAAGTACAAAATCTTGATACTCTCATGCGTGCAATGAACGACAAAGTAAAGGTAAATTGTTTCCCGATATAAGATTGTTATTACTACGATGAATAGAAAGGATTTAACTATGCTGTAGAAAGCAATTGAAGAAACTTTATTTTATCAATGTGAAAATCGAAAACGGCTTGAAAAGATTGTAACATCCAGGCCGACTGAAACTGGCAAATTAGCCGAAAACACACTGCAATTTTTTTACTTATGTCCCAAATTTACAACGCTGAATGCAGGTATGACAATAAAAATAATACCCTAGAGAAATTCGATAATAATATTTTTTTATCAAAATATTTACAAATAAATGAAAACATTATTATCGGACATTTTAAATAGCATATATTTTAAATATATATACACATCGTGTATAATCTAATATTATATTTATTTATATAATCAAAAAATACAATAAAAATTGTGTTCCGAAAAATTACAAACATAGAATTTCACAAGAACAACGGATCACACATATCATTCAAAGAGAACGATTATAAACAGTGTACGCTTCAAAGCGAAGATTATGTAAATCTTTTAAATCTTGATAATGAAGTTAGTTATATCAATAATCGTATCTTATAAACATTATAAACTTTCATAAATTTCTCTAAAATTCTATTTCCTATAATAAAGGATGAATTGAAATTGAGTAATTCAACTAGTTGTGTTGAAAATATGAATGATACAACTCAAGATTTTGATAGTAATCCATATATTGTGAATTCAGAAATAAAAGAAATTTTAAAAGAAGTGGAGAAGAAAGTAGGTTAACGGTATAGTTATCAAAAGATTTTTAATCAAAATGCTATTTTAAATTAACAGATTTTTCAGAAAAACTTACATAATGAAGAAGTACAACCTTTAGAAGAATGTGATAGTATGTTTAATACAAATAGCATAGTTTCGGCACTTAACAGTACATCAACTGTAACAAGTTTGCAGGATATTGATAATGATCTTATAGATGAAGTGATAGAGAAAGCTCAGGTTATGGATCCATCGTCAATTGTAAATGTCGCCGAAGATTAATTAGGCACACAGAAAAGATAATTTTTTTAAATATATGTAATTAACTTCATATTGTTACAACTTTGACAAAATGGAGCCAAATTAAAAATACTATTGCCATGTCTATAAATAAAATCAAAATGAATTATTAAATAATATATTATTTACAAACATACAAAATATTTTTTTATGAAGCAGCTGTATAAAATTTCTGTGCATTATTCAAAATACACAAAATAAACAGTATTCAGTTTGTAATTATGCAATGCTTATCTTTACTACATAATTAAGAAACAGAAAATTATGAATTTCGGTTAACTTATTAAATACATATTAATAATATTTTCCAGATATATACCTTTAAAAACCTTGAAATTGCCCTAAAGTGCTAACTTTCCTTTACTGAACATAATATACATTATTAACTTGTTTGTACAATTACTTTCTATACAATTTATTTTTCATTAAATTTTATCTTTTTTTCTATTTTTATCAGATACTGTATATTTATCATAACTTTTTGTTGGATCAAAAGGTTCCCATCTACTAGCAGGAAATATATGTTTATTTCTTTCATACCAAGATCTGAAATAAGATATGATTAATAACTAATAAAAAAATTTAAGTTGTATTATTTATATTAAAAAAAAAATTAAGTAAAAATAAAGAAAAATTAAAATTAAAATACCTAAGTAATACTTTTCCAGCATGAGATTCTTCTGTTTCAACAGAAGCATCATGCATAACACGTATGTCATCATGAACATCAAATGTAAAAAGAGGACCACTTTTTCCTCGTGCCTAGAACAAAACTCAATTAGTAATTTCTTAGTTTAGCTAAATCTATTACAAATATTTTCTTGATATTCAATTTACCTTTGTTACAATAAAATCATAAAATGTATAATGATGTGGCAAAATAAGATCTTCCTTGACATACATTAATTGATCAGCCATGACTGTTTTAAGTTCACTAAATTCACGTCTTAAAACTTCTAGACATCTCTGAAGAAGTTGATAAATAGAATTACCTGCCAACAGTACGAACTGATAACAATTAGTATGAAATTATTCTTCTGACAAAATAAAGAAGTATTATTGCTGCAATAATATTTAAACCTATACCTTTTTTCATAATAACACCTCTTCTGTGCCCAGAACCATCCCAATAGCTGAAAGTAATTTCAATCTCTTCTTCTTTTAATGCATTTTGTTTCCTAGCCCACTCCTGCCTTAGTTCTTCCCTTAATCTATTCTCTTCTTCTTCTCTTTCTCTGTCAGGTAAAAAACTGGTATCTACATCTGGATTTTTCTTTATTTTTTTTGCTACTGGTCCATTATCACTATCTTTTAATTTTTCAAATTTTGCTTCTGTTTCTTCTTCAGAAACTTCTGTTTCATCTTCATCTAAATTAAATGATAAAGCTTGAATCTGTTTTTTCTGCTTATTTTTCTCTGCTTGCTTAGCAGCAAGAGCTCTTTCTTTTTCCTGTTCCTTTTCGCGTTCTTTTTGTGCTAATTTTCTTTCACGCTCTTTTACTATATTTTCTTGTTTTGCTTTCATTTCATTTAAGGTAACCAAACCAATAGTAGAAGTTTTTAGCTGTTGCTCAACAGCATTGTAATGTGTTGCAAATTTATTTTCTATATTATGAATCTTCAAGTCATCTTCTATTTTCTTTTTCCTTAATTCTATTTCTTGTTGAGCAATTTCTCTCTTTTTCATCAACTGCATTGCCCTGCCAGCTTCACTGGCTGCTCCTTTATAATGCGCCATGTTTCTTTTAATGAATTACAATACTATATGAATATTTCTATCAAAACCTTCACACTTATCAGAGAGACAAGCTGCAAAAAATACACAATATTAAAGATGTATATTTCATTCATTAATCAAATGACTGTTAACCTCTATCAAAAGTATTTTTCAGATTAAATATAAGATAAAAAAATAATATAAAATAAATAGTAAAATATAATATAAAATATAGCACATATTTTATGCATTTAATATTTACAATTAAAAAAGAAATGAAGAAAAAGTAATATACGAGAACGTTAATAGAGTTAAAACAGATTATAATTAATTAATAGCGAAAAACATGAAACATACTAAACTTATTTATTTGTTATAGGTATTACTGGTTTTAGTAAATGTGTACTTTACTGCATAAACAGTATTTACTGATTTTATTAAAAAAAAAACAGAAAAAAAACAATCACAACACTCCAAGCACTTTTACAACTTTTACTCAAACCTTAGCCCTGCCACACAACATATATTTTTATTATACTCCAGAGCCCTCTCTCGGAACCTCTGACCGCCACAGACCAGGTTTAGGACAGAACTTAAACCTACTATATTTTTTGGTCTCTAAAATTTGTTGCTAACCACTTCTTTAGAATTTTATGGTCGAATCAGCAAAAGAAGGTAGCTAAATTTACATAAGAAAAAGTTCCAGGTATAGTTGGTTTTCGGTTTGACCTTGTGCTTTTGCGGTTAAATGTTTGAAAAAGCTAACTTTAATCAGATATCGAATCGTAGGACGATCAGACCTGGAAAAGAATATAGTTACTAGACAATAGTAGGCATGCAGAGCTGAAGTGTTTTTTGAGCATTAGATTTTTGGAAAAGGTAAATCAATGAACCATGGACTAGTTTTGTCTGTGCTATGAGTATTTTTTTACTGGCCCATTCATAATATATATTACATGATTATAAACGCTTCAGTGAAATCGGTAAACATGAAATTATATACTGCGACATCTATTTGTGATAAAAGATAGCGCTGTATTTTTTGGTAATACTCAGATTTACACTTGCCTGTGCCTGCTTTTTGTGCAGGAAGGGAATAAACGACACCTCAGTCATCGAAGAAGAGTTCTCTCACCAATTTTTTACTCTGCTAAAGTTCGTTCACGGATCTGAACATAATTGAATTCTGTGGCGCTAGTGGACATCTGACGGACCATATATTGTAGGGTGCTTCTTTTACCTATTTCTGTTTTACCATTTTGTGTTTTTATTTTCACGAATTGAGGTTAGAAGAAATAAAAATATTGAAATAAATTCTGTTAAATTTGTCCTGAAAGATTGATTAAAAAGTTTCATTAAGTAACATATGCATAACCGGAAACGTAAGATTATCCATTTTTTTCTTTTATAAAGATAATAAACATAATTTTGTTTTACATTCCGTTAAATATTTGATATCGCTAGTCCGTTTCTCTTCTTTGCAAAGGTCAGACTTGTACAAATTTTAATACTTTGGTGATATTTGGTACAATGATTGTATACCTCAAAAGATTTTCTTTGCCATTCTACAAGTTGAATAAATTTGGAAAAATACAACAGCAATTATTTAGATATAATTCTTTACAAGCTTCACCTAAAGTCTTAGAACATCTAAAAAATAAAAGCCTACTGCGTGTTAGAGGGAATGAAGCTTCAGTTTTCTTACAAGGATTGATCACAAATGATATGAAGCATTTTGAAAATGGAACTGCCAATATGTATGCATTGTTTTTAAATATTAAGGGTAGAGTAATGTATGATGTTATTGTCTATACAAGTCAAGAAGATGATGTATATTATATTGAATGCGATTCAAAAGCTGCTGATCCATTACAAAAACACTTAAAAATGTATCGTGTTAGGAGAAAAATAGATATAGATCACCTAGAAGATATAAATGTTTGGGCATTCTTTGATCCTAATCAGTGTAGGAATAATCATAGTGATAGTGATAGGCAAAAGCTTGAAGGCTTAATATTTCCATGTGGCACTCTTAATAATAAAGGAAGCAAAATAGTTAATAATATTATGATATATGAAGATCCTAGACTTCCTGATTTAGGTATTAAAATTCTAACAGAATCAAAAATTGAAAGAAATGAAATTATAGGACATTTGAATTGTGATATATTAGAGTCAACCAATAATTTGAATTACAAAGCATTTCGTTATAAACTTGGAATACCTGAAGGTATTGAAGATTTACCACCAGGAAAGTCTTTGCCACTAGAAGTAAATTGTGATTATATGCATGGTGTTAGTTTTCATAAAGGTTGTTATATTGGTCAAGAACTTACAGCACGTACTTATCATACTGGTGTTGTAAGAAAACGTTTAATGCCATTGTTATTTGATGAAATTCCTAACAAGTCTTTCTCATATGATGATAAGATTATGAATGAATCTGGTACTGTAGTAGGTAAATTTAGGGGAATAGAAAATGAATATGGATTAGGGTTAATGAGAATCACAGAATCTCTAAAAGCTCAGTCTCTTACTATATTAAATCATAAGTTGAAAGTAATAAAACCTACATGGTGGCCACAAGAATTGCGAACGCTAAGTGTTTCTGCTAATAGAAAAGAATAAATATATTTTTTAAATAAACACAATTTTACGCTTATATACATAAAGTTGTAATATAAAAATGTAAAATAAAGCATGATGAGAAAAAATTACAAGCATTTTCCTTTCTTGTTACTTTTTAGGATGGAACCTACCGCTAGCACATCCGCGGATGAAGCTCATTTTATTGAGCATAGTCAAGATTTAACTTCTACAGTTCAAGACTCCAAAGAAACTACAGCTGCACTGTTTAAATGTTCTTACTGTTCATTAGAAGAACATTTTGATTTCAAAGGCAGTAAACCACCATTCGCTCGACAAATAAATTATTTAGAAGAATGTTATGTACTGAAAGATCCGTTTAGTTTACCGAATAAGGGAGAAGTTTTAGTATTAGGAGCAGATTGCAATTTCTGTAAAAATCCTGTGTGTCTAGAATGTAGTATATATTATGGAAAACGATTTTGTTTAAAATGTGCATCAAGTAATATACAAAATTTACCATCACAATTGCATGCAAAAATAAAAAACTTAATAAAAACTACAGGTTCGTAAAAATAATATTTTATTAAACATTAAATACCTATTTTCACTCTTCCATATTCAAAAAATACATATTGATAGAAGTCTTAAAATCGTTTGATTATATGTTTCTTTTATTTAAAAGATTAAAACAAGCTGTCGCATTTTATCATTATCACTTTTATATATAATGTATAGATATTAAAAGTAACTGATATAAGAAAATCTAAGAAATACACTTAATTGCTACTTAATTTGATGGCTTCTTAGGTTTCACTGTGAGTTTTTCTGCCAAAAATTTCTTTTTTTTGTCAACCCTGTTTTTCTTATCTTTTTTATTAATATCAGCTTTTTGTCCTTGGAACTTATTTCCTTGCTCTGGACTAGCTTGAGTTTTTTGAATTTTTCTTCTTATAGCATTTTTCTTATTTTGCTTCTGAAGTAATGATAATTATGAACATGTTATTAAAAAATAATACAAAATTTAAGCAATTATTTAAGAAATAAATGAATGGAAATAACGTACCGGTATCGGCGATCCTGTATTGCTTTTTGATTTCTTATGTGAGGTACTGGAAGTGCTTTCTGTAGAATGTGATCGTTTTTCTCTTTTAGTTTTAGAATGGTCAATATTTGGTTTTACTCTAATTTCGCGATTTAGAAGTTTTGTACCATCAAGTTCTAATGCTAATGTAACAGCATCTTCAGTCATAAAATTAATATATCCAAACCCTTTTCCTACTCCAGTTTTGT
Source organism: Tetrapedia diversipes (assembly GCA_033822845.1). Classification (NCBI taxonomy): domain Eukaryota; kingdom Metazoa; phylum Arthropoda; class Insecta; order Hymenoptera; family Apidae; genus Tetrapedia; species Tetrapedia diversipes. Next base: position 13,198 of record JAOPTO010001568.1, on the reverse strand, counting down.
TATCTCTAATTATACGTACAGATTCTATTTCACCACACTGTTCAAAATGCTTCCTAACTGAATTATCATCAATATCTAAAAATCATAATACATTTCAATATTAGTTTCTTATAATTATTCTTCGTTACTCTCATCTTACTTTATAAAAAAATGTATATGTACTATACTTACTGAAGCGTAAGTTTCCTAAGAATATACATTTCTTATGATCACGTTTTTCCTCTGATTTATGAACTGCATCTACCCTTAGATAATTTCCTTCAAATACTGTTCCATTCAGAGATTTAGCTGACTTAACCGATTCTTCAGAAACAAATTTAATATATGCGTATACAGATTTTAATTTAGGATGTACATCTTTAGTGATTGCTGCAACTCTTTTAGGTATGTGCACAGATTTTGCTATTTTACCCCTCAAACGAACAGTGTCAATTTTTCCAAATTGCTTAAACAGCTTGATTAATTGATTTTTTGTTACATCCTTTGGAAGATTGCCAACAAAAATTGTTCTTTCATCTTCTTTTAAATCTTCCAAAGATGAATTTGCATCATCTTCATTACTTTTATTTGATGGAGAATTTGTAACAGTACTATTTTCTTCTTCTTCCTCCTCCTCTTCTTCATCTTCATCACTTATGTCATCATCTTCATCGTGTTCTCCAGGTTCGACAAAATCTTCATCATCGTCATCATCATCAGCTATACTGTTACCCAAAAGTGCTTTTAAACCCAAAGTACTTTCATTACCTTCTTCTTCATCATCTAATTCCTCATCTTCATCTTCCTCTTCTTCTACTTCTTCCTCTTTCCCCTCATCTTCCTCATCATCATCATCATCTTCTTCCTCTTCTACTTCTTCATCATCATCATCATCATCATCCTCACTGTCATCATCATCCTCTTCCTCATCATCATTGCTGTTATCAATCATAGAATCTTCAATACCTAATTTATCTGAACTGTCCTGACTGGAATCAGTGCTCTTATCATTTGACTTTAATCCTTTAAACATTTTCACTCCCCTTTTTTCTTTTATAAGCTTCTTCTCAAAATCTTCATCATCTTCATCAGTTTCATCTGCTAGACTTGCTCCAAGAATGTTTGGAACCTTTTCTTCTTCACTTTCATTGCTATCAGATTCTTCTTCATCTTCAGTGTCTTCACTTTCTTCACTTTCTTCCATTATACTTTGATCTTGTAATACAACTCCTTCATTAATATCTTCCTCAGAATCAGAATCATCTTCTTCGGATTGTACTGAAACTTTTTTATTTAATTCTTTCTTAGAAGACTCCTGTTGCTTTTTATCTCCCTTTTTATCACTTTTCTTGCTAAATTCCTTGTTTTGTTCTTGAAACATTTGAGTGGAAGTAGGTTTCTGTTTCTGTTTCATATTATTATTGTTTAACGCCTTCGATCCGTTAATTAATGTAACTTTGTCGGTTGATATTTGTTTAAACTTTTGACTTTTTTTCTTATGTACAAATCCATCTTTTGGTCCCTTCATGAAATTTTTAGAAGGTATATTATTATTTCCTGCCGATATCGATTTAACCATCTTTCTTAGGAACCTTATTTATTGTTTTATGTAGAAGATATCCTGTTATAAATGCAAGAATTAGTTATCATTTCACAAATACAGTATTTCTATTCTGTTTGAAATGGTTTAAATTTTGTGATGTCACGAGGTTATTATTCCACGTGAAACACGTTATATAGCGGGTAAATCGAAGTGAATTAATATGGAAATAACGAAATAATAATTAAAAAGAATTTAATTGACATATAAACTTTGCTAACAAACAATACTTAAATGCTTACCACAAATATACGTATCACAGATAAAAACCGGTCAGTAACTTGCCTTTCAATTCAACGGTTAGAAGCGAAAATACTTTAACCGCCAACAGGAAGGATGAAATCAGCCATTACTTGCTTTGTATTTTTTTTGTATTAACGTACAAATTATATAGAAATAAAATTCTCTATGCAATAGGTCTACTAAACAGAATATCCCTATGAATTTAACTACGAATAACAGTATTAGGTTTAAAAGCTTATGTAAATTATATTTGAAATTATTATAAGAAATAAATAATTAAATTACAAAAAATGTATATATGTTATATACTAAAATACTGTAATAATATTTTATGTGATTTTTCTATCAGTACAAAGAGGTTATGTTTTAAAGTATTTTCACGATCTTGTAGAATACGGAATACCGAAGTGATTTACTGCATTAATTCATACATCAATACTTGAGAAAAGTTCAGGTAATTTTTTATAAATATTATATTTATTAATAATTCTTTTCTGTATAAAACCATGTAATTCATTCAAATGAAATGTATCAAATATATGCAATTTTGTATTTTCTGTCTTTCAGATTATATTTTATTTTTGTACAATGGATGGAGTAGGATTATTCAGTACTTTTCTTCAAGCACACCAACCTCAATTAGAATCCTCTGGGGTACCAAGAATATTTTGGGAAGTTTTATTTAAAAAACTTCAATATCAAACCTTTGATTCTGGTATGGTATTTCAATTAATAAGAATTGATTATGATGATGCTGAAAGAGGTCCAAGAGATCCGGTTTGGAAACTATTTGGTTCTCATGAAAATGGTATTTCTAGTCAAGATCCAAATAATATTTACTTAATAGATCATGCATGGACGTATGATATTAATAGTGCTAGGCAAAACTTATCAACTGTACCAGATTTGTTAGATCGTATGTGTTCTCTAATGGGTTTTGACACTGATGTAGAAGAAGATGAAAAGATAGAGTTTGTGTTAAATGAAATGTGGAGATATAATTTGTCATTTTCTCTGAGTAGTGGATCAATAGAAGATAGAATGCCAGTATGGTATATTATGGATGAAGTAGGATCAGCAATAAATCACAGTGATGATCCTAACTTTAGAACAGTGCCTTTCCTGTATTTATCAGAAGGTGTTACTTATACACTTCTATTTCCTGTAAAAGATACAGATTGTGAGGAAGAGGTTACAAGAGATTTTGCAGAAGGTCAAACAAATGATCCTAAAAAACGAAAAGCTTTGTTATTACCTTGGGTGGATGCATCATTTCTTGGAGAAAATTTTATACAAGTAGAGCCAGATGAAAGTTACTTTTTAGCAGGTCACATTCGTGAGAGTTTACCAGAAAAAGTGAATCCACAACTTTTCCACAGAGATAAAAATACGAAATTAAAAGTTTTCTCACAATACTCATATGTAAACGAATATTTAAATGACCCTGCATTTGAAATTGTAAACAATGAAGAGCAAGCTGATATTTTATGGTATACTTCACACTTTAAGGATTATAAAGAACTAAGCATTCGTTCGCCGCATGTTTTTGTAAATCAATTTCCATTTGAAAATATCCTAACTATAAAAGATTTATTATCTATCGTATGTAGAAGAAAAGCAGGGGAAAAGCATTATGATGCCGTTACACTTGAAACTTATCCAGAGTGGTTACCAACTACGTATAATTTAAGTACAGAATTGGTACAATTTGTCGCATACTTTCAACGAAAAGAATTAATGGGTTCGGATAATCATTGGATCTGTAAACCGTGGAATCTAGCTAGAGGATTAGATATGCATGTTACAAAAAATTTGTTCCACATTTTGCGGTTGCCCAGTACCGGGCCGAAAATCGCACAAAAATACATCACAAATCCGGTTACATACGAGAGGCCGGAAATCGGTAAAGTTAAGTTCGACGTGCGTTATGTAGTAATGCTTAAATCTGTAAATCCCTTAAAAGTGTTCGTCTATAAAAATTTCTTCTTAAGATTTGCGAATAAGGAATTTGCTTTAAATAATTTCGACGTGTACGAACAACATTTCACGGTCATGAATTATTCAGAGGACATTCCACTTTGTCACGTGAAGTGTGCGGACTTTATCTTGGAATGGGAGAGGCAGTACCCTGACTTTTCGTGGAGAGAGCACCTTGAGCCAAAAATCTTGCACATGTTCCGGGAGGTTTTCGAGGCTGCGGTCGCCAAAGAACCACCGAAGGGAATTGCGGAAAACCCGCAAAGTAGAGCGGTATATGCTATCGATTTAATGCTTGAATGGAAGAAGGGAGCGATGCTGCCTGTCTTATTGGAGGTTAATTTTTCGCCCGACTGTAAAAGAGCTTGCGAGTATTATTCGAATTTTTACAACGACATCTTTAAATGTCTGTTCCTCGACGACAACAATCCGGAAGTATTTTACGATCTGTGTCCGGAACAGAATTAAATGCCCCATGAATTGAAATACGATGGCCTAAGTGCATGCTCGCGCCATAAATATCGAGAAGCTATTAACGATCGTTCCGTGGTCAGCATCGTGACCAAATACATTTATTTATTCAAAACCGGCGAGTTCCGCATTTCGTATGCGGTAATGAGCTGAAGTAGCCCCAGTAAATCTGCATATGCGAACGTTAAGGGTACATTTGCCCCATAAATAATTTGCGCCTCCCATAACTTGACGCTACAACGTGAAGACTGCTGTAGTACCTAATGGAATAATAAACGAGAGAGCAATTGGAACAGTTTCACGACAACCCACTTTGGTCACCGCGTAATGTACACTTCTATGCACGAGGATATACCTAGTTAATGCAGGAAGAAGTGTACAACGATGCAAATCGTGACTCCATCTTTTTTAATGATGCCGCTTCATTCCAAAAGAATACGATGAATTTACGAATAAACATACGAAATCAATCATGGTGATGTCTTCGATCTCCCTTCTACTTTTAGCCATCGAAAGTTTCAAATCGATCTTTTCAATTTATGTATGTACTCCCACAAGTTTTACTTTTTCCAAGTTACGACTGTTTTAAAGCAGGGAATCAAGTTTTCCGAAGAAAAATTACGCCGAATCTATAAATTCAATACACGTTTTTATTGACTCCGGTTATTCTTTTCGTTCTACTTCTACCGTGCACTTTTATTTTTACGTTGCTGCAGTCTTTTATCGCGTTATTTTATCCCGTAGACGTGACGATTCGATTTTATCGCTTGCTTCTAGATTTCGAGCGCTAACAAGAAAGTCGACTATATTATTTGCATACATTTTTCTTTTTTTTTCTTACGCAGATCCTTTGATTTCGTTACGTGCATAAACAATGTAAACTTGTTCGATGATTATCAATTGGCGCGAAAGGTTATGTATCGAAGTACGTTTCTCTTGTTTTCTCCGTTTTTTTTTTTTTTTTGTTACACATGCAACTCGCAATTTTGCTTCGCGTGAGAGAGCATAATCAACCGTAACGATTATTTCTTTATTTCGTTTTGCCGCGTTGTTAGTCGAATCACGTTTTCCTCACAATTGTTCGCGACAACAACGAGCCTGCGCCGTGGTATTTTGTTAATTATCGTTTCGTTCGTTATTCGGTTGTTTCGCAACGGGGATCCGTGGTACTCATTCGAAGAAGCTTTGTCCCCGTGCACAGCCTGTGCAATTATACAAATGTATAGACACTCGAATTTAACATCGTTACGCGCTCGGATAACGTCGAACTGTTTTATTTACGGTATCGCGTTTGATACGATTCGTCGCGGATATTAAATTATAATTATCTCGTAAAGAAAACGCGTTTCGAGACGGAAAATCGATGTAAAATACGCGGGCTCTGAGAAAATCACACAGTTCACTCATGTTGTACTGGATGATACGTACAAATGAAATTACGAGTACTATTTTTGAGGTTATCGATGACTTGAAAAAAGAAGATTGCGTAACATTTTCCATGCTACGATAAGCGTAATAATCAGGTATACAATTTTTTGCTCGTAAAAGTTCACCTGGTACAGGGTAATTTACATTTTAATGTCACGTGTGACTTATTTTTTCCGTAACGAGGGAATTTTAAAAAGCCGTCGCGTCAATCAAAGTTGAACCGTTCTACAAAAAATGAGAAAATAATAGAATCGCGCGAGTGTAACGCTATGTCGTGATCCCTCTCGCCCCTTTTCTTCTTTTCCATCGAACCGATTATTTTTCACCCTCCATCCAGTGTCGCGTTCCAAAAGGAGTGCGTGCGGCTCCAGGTAGTCGGCCTCGTTACGTTTTACCGTGCATTCCCAAATGTTACAACCACCGTGCAGCCGCATACACCCCCGTTCAAAAGTATTAAGACGTTTATGGGAAATTAAGTAAATCTGAAAAGCGATCAGGAAATTATAAACATTTTTTAGATTATTATCCAGGTTATTATATCGCATTACAAATAATTTATACAACCGATGTACTATAAAAGCTTCACCAATTATATAAAATGTATAGGGCGTCTGTTTTAACTGGAGACATTAGAACGTCTTGTAAGGATGGTATTGAAAAAAAGTATTTTTGCAAAAATTAAACAAATACTTTACTTTGGATGCTTTACACATTTATTACACCCTATTTTTAGGCACTGATGATAATTCAGTTAGGAAGCATTTTAAACAGTGTGATGAAATTGAGTCTGTGCATATAACGAAGAGACAACAAGGTTGGAGTAAACGGGTTGGGAATAAGGAGTAAGGGAGACTGGAGTAAGTGGGAAAGGGTTTTAATATGTTAATTTTATGACTGAAAATAGTGTTGCATTAGCATTAGAATTTGATGGTACAAAACTTCTAAATCCTATTTTTCTATAAGTGTAAAAAACCTGTAGTCTGCTAATTACACAAGCAGCGTATACATGTATACCTCAAACGTGCCGTACTATAATAAGATTAGTCGTAAAGGTTACATAATCTGGCTTATCCATTCTACTACTTATGAACAGGTGTGTACATACGCCTGTACGCTGCAACCTGTGCACGCGTACAGGTATACATTCGGTCCCGCGAATTACATATTACATAGGTTGGAAAGGTGGCAGTCGAGCAACCACCTTCTCCCTTCTCTGAAACTTCTAGCAGGCTTCTCCGACGGCGACGTTGCTGGTAATCATGGCAATTAAGCAAATGAGTTCTGCGTATAGGGACGTCGATAACGAGGGCGTCACGGGGCTCGAGACAAACGAAGTCATTTCGTGGTCGCGACCAACTCACCCCCCAAGAGTACCTCTTTCTACCACCCACTCCCCCGTATCCCTCAGTTGGCATCGCGACATGCAGATCGTGTAACTGGATTACGTAGCCACCAGGGTCGTTCGTGACCCATGACTTTATTCGAGACATAAAGATTTATATTTTCGTCATAAATGTTATTAATAATCGATGGATTTAAGAAGGATATATCATCGTTAATCCTGAATCGGTGACGCAAAATTCTTATTGCTTGACGTATATTAATCTTCCTTTATTTAGACATTAAATTGTTATATCTTTTTTTGGAGGGAGTAAAAGAATTTTAATCCTTCTAACTCTTTAATAGAAGTCTCACAGCGAGCTGAACTTCATGCTAGCAATTTTACTATTAACAAAATATACAGTGATCTGATTTATTATCGACACAATGTTTCCATATTCTAATCTTATTTAATATATCAATCTGATTAAAATGCATTTCTGTAGCTGTTCAAAGGTAAGCCATATTCCGCGCGTAGTTACGACTAATTGTAAGCATCACTGCGTAGGCATTGACGTTACCTACCGTGCTGCCCATTTGCCTGCTCTCAGGCGTAAAATCGCCCGTTCTTTTAGTTGCTTATAACTAATAAACAAAGCGTCAAACGCAATATCGTTACTCTTGATTTTCGTCTCAGAATGTTGCACAGAGTCACCCTTTCAATTTTCTCCCATCTTCGTCCAAATACCCTGTATAATGATCGCTAGAGGGTTGATCATCAAACAAATAAGGTGAATTAACACGTCATACGAAAATAAGCGAGTGAAACATTCGCGGGTCATCAGAGACCCAACGCCGCTAACCAAAGGTTAACCACGTTGCTTTGTCGACATCTTTTCCTTTTATTTCTGCTACGTAACGACTGACCGACGCCGTCAGTCCGCTGGTTGATACCCGCTACGCGATATTATACCAACCCCCTCACCCAAACCCTCCCGCCCCTCGCCACTGGTCTAACCTCTCAGCCGACGAGATTGATATCGAGAACTCGGAACGGCCATTGCGTCGGCCCTTTTATTTCCACCGGGCACATCGGCCTGTTATTTCTCTCGTTGCGAGTGTCGATCCGCCTCGACTGCCGGCCAGCAATTTCGTGCTTCTTGCCGCGCGGCTCTCCGGGTAATTTGGTAATTTCGTTTCTCGACCCCTCTCGCCGGGGAAGAATCCGTCGGCGGAACCGGCGGCCTGGCCGGTGTAATTATTCGAGTACACGAGCCTCGAAGGCTTCCTGCTACCCCTTCCCTGGTCCCTGCCGCGCGAAGAATACGTTTAATCGTGGACAAGAAGAACGCGAGCAATTTCCCGTTTTACCTTTCTTTTTTTTTTTTTCGCGTGGAGGAAATCTTCAAAAGATACCCCGCCACCCTGAGGGGGGCAGCAGGGTTATGTGGGATTCTTACCCACTAAAACCTCCACGGTGGTCATCTACAGCTATTGGGGAAGCACCGGGAACTCTGTAAGAACGCGTCCAGTACTTTCCCCGCGCTATGTCTCACGAGAGACCCTATCTAGTAGAGGTAAACGGTGCCCCTACTAGGAGAACTTTATTTACAATAGAGTCTTAATCCTAAATACAATTTTAACTACAGTTTACACTTAACGTAATTATTAAGCTAAGCTATCAGGCGCCGTACAGCCACAGTACGACGCCATCCGCATCCGGAGGAAGCAGTGCAAGGCCGCTTCGGGCCCTCACCCAGGGCAGCAGCTTCCCCTATTTCCCGTTTTACCTAATGCCCTTTCGACCTGTTCGGCCTAAAAATAGGAGACCAACGCGAATATTCCCTGGGTTGGAACGGCAGTTCGTCGCTGTTCCTTTCTTCCTTTCCCTCCTTCCTTCTTTGCCCTTTGTCGAAAATTGCGCAGTGGAAGAAACGGGGCATGGCAAATGGTGGCAGAAACGTTGGACCGTAAGGGTGAATGCAGTTAGGAACGGTGTGTTTTGGGGGTGCTTGAATGTTAACCACTTGCGCTGGCAAGAAATTCACAGACGCGTATGCCAAAACGGTTCAGTGTAACTCGCTGGGAAGGCGAGCTCGATGCCTTAGAGAAATCGGAAAAAGATTTGTACAGGCACCTGTTTACGCAAATCATAATTCAATCTGTTTGGTAAAAGTTAGAATTTAATTTATTTAGAATTAAAAGTACGAGTCTGCATTAAAAGTGGTGGTACACTAAACAGGTGAAAATATGGAAGGGTATACCGTAAAGGGTGTCTCACTAAATTTGAGTCCTAAAATTTGAATCCTAAACTTGAGTCTGTTTCACTAAAATTGATCAGATGGTTAAATTATACCTTCTTTAGGTTGGATTCTGTGAACATCGCTAGCTAGCTGCGTTTTATGTCTTGAGAGGCGTGATAGCAGAGGGTACAACGTGCCGTTGGAATCCTCGTTTATTGTTAATTAATGCGCTTAATTGTTATTTCATGCGGAATAAGTATGACGCATGCGGTTTATTACGGGCAAGTTTGTTCGGAGGAAATTGCGGAGCAACTCTGTAGAAAAACGGTGGACGGAGCTGGATGGATGGTTGCTGGCAGTTAACTGTTTTCGCCATGCACTTTTATATGATTCTCTTCGACTATTTTTTTCAGCCAACAATAAAAATATGTACATACAATATATCAATGAAAATAGCCCAAAGCTTATCCTAAATACTATTCTATACTATTCTATTATATTTTTATACTATACTATTAGCTTATCCTAAAAGCGAATTTAAGTCATTTAGTTTGAATAATCGTATCTCCGTGGTTCGCAAAGACTATAACTCGAAATAAAAATGTGGAATTTTAAATAATTTTAACAATATTCATCACAGTTTTGTTAGCGTCACATAACACTTAGCCAACGGAATGAAAGATCTCCCATTCTCCCCTCTGCCATTAATTCTATTTACTTTTGTTATTAGTTAGTCTTAAACCAGTGTTGTTCACATTTCGTCAAATGCATTTTCTGCTCTTCCAAAGTACAATTTTTAATAAATTCAACTCCAATTCAAGACTAACTAATAACAAAAATAAATTGAATCAATGCCAGAGGAAGGAATGGGAGATCTTCCCATTCGGTTGGTTAAGTGTTAACACTCTGTAACTTTCCTTATTAGTTAACCTTATACCAGTCTTGTTTAGAATTCATCAAATGCACTTTCTTCTCTTCCAAAGTACAATTTTTAATAAATTCAACTCCAATTCAAGACTAACTAAAAACAAAAAATAAATTGAATCAATGCCAAAGGAAGGAATGGGAGATCTTCTCATTTGGTTGGTTAAGTGTTAACACTCTGCAACTTTCCTTATTAGTTAACCTTATACCAGTCTTGTTTAGAATTCATCAAATGCACTTTCTTCTCTTCCAAAGTACAATTTTAATAAATTCAACTCCAATTCAAGACTAACTAATAACAAAAATAAATTGAATCAATGCCAGAGGAAGGAATGGGAGATCTTCCCATTCGGTTGGTTAAGTGTTAACACTCTGTAACTTTCCTTATTAGTTAACCTTATACCAGTCTTGTTTAGAATTCATCAAATGCACTTTCTTCTCTTCCAAAGTACAATTTTTAATAAATTCAACTCCAATTCAAGACTAACTAATAACAAAAATAAATTGAATCAATGCCAAAGGAAGGAATGGGAGATCTACCCACTCTGTTAATTAAATGTTAAAGAAGCAAACGGAAGAAGCGTAAGATACAACTAACACACTGCTGTACAACATATTCAACCGTACTCGCATAACTCTTTAAACACACGGCACTAAAGTCAGTTTTGCCCGGGGTAAAAATCGCAGAAGCTTTCAGAACGACCTAATATTATTGCACACAACCGATGAAACCTACGTTCCTCGCGGACGCCAACTTTTCAGCTCCGCAAAAAGCATCCCTCCCCTCTCTCCTCTCCCTCGTTCACTATCTCCGGAATATGGAACTCGTTCAACGGGCACGCTGGGATGACTTTTTTATCGCCTCCAGGAGAACGCTCAACGGCGGTTCCCTTCGTTTTTGAACATGTAAATTTTCTTGCACGCTCCGCGAGCGAACCAACGCGATTCCGACTCGCAACACGTGCACACGTTCGTCGGTTTTCCCGTGCTCACCGGAGAAGTTCGACGAGTTCCGTGTCTCGTCTAGAAATCATCCTGTTCCCTCAATTTTTTAACACCCTCCTCCCCCCCAGCCCCTCCTTTCCATCCACCATCCGCCACGCTCGATTTATGGGAGGGCGCGAATCCCCACGCCGCTGGTTGAAACTTTTACAACGTTTCGAGATGTGCATCGCATCATCTTCTCGGTATTATCCAAGGGGAAGGGAGCGTCGATTGTACAGCGTTCGTGGTAAATTTTTGAGAGGAGAGCCATCCGGGAAAGAAGGAAAGGGGCTGCGTGCTATCCGACCGCCAGAATATAAAAGCAACCCCTTTCGAGCTCGGGGGTTGTACCGTTCTTCGGTGGACGGTCTTGTGTCCGGCTATTCGAGGCCGCATAAATTTTCGTCAAACCAATTCCTCTTGACTGTTCCCGCCTGCGAGAACGGAATTTCTCTTGGGCGACGTTGCCCTGCTCTTCTTCGAAGCAGCGTCACCTCGTTTGGGTTTCTACGTGGTGTATGGTCAGTCTTTTATTTTTATTTATTTATTTTATTTATGAGGGATTAAACCATTAGACAATTACAATGAAATTATCACAATGAGGTATGCAAATATTGTAAAGAGTTTGACTGTGAAGGTAGAAAGAGTGTGATTCTGAAGGATGTAAGAACGTCGTAGTTGCTAAGTTGAAAAGTCGTTTAAGTTGTTACTATTAACCCTTTATGTACCGAATTTTTGTTTTAAATATAAAAAAATTGATGGAATGGAAAATTAACAATTATAATCCTATACATACAAATGAAAAAAAATTTTCCAGTTTAAACAACTTTACATTATAGAACATTATACGCTATCCCATGAAAAAAAAACTAAAATTATTTGTTAAAATGTCAATAAATTGGCATGTGACCTGAAAGTTACACGGGCCAATAGAGGGTTAAACTATATTAAATATATGTTAATAATATTCTAAGCACTTCACTTTATTCTATTCAAACTTGAACCCTATCATCTCACTCTATTAAATAAATAAATGTAGGAATTTCCTTTATTACTTATGAACGGGGGTGTACACGAGAACGGAGAAGGGGTAAGGAAGAACGCATGAAGGAGGAGCACTGGAAGCCACTTCCTTGGGCGCAATAACGCGTGTCGTGCTAAAGGAGGGAGATCTCCATCTGCTAAAGACATCTGACACTGTGAAGCGAAACTACCCTGCCGTATTTCAAACAAAGAGGGGGTTGGAGATCGGCTGTAACAATGAAATCCCAAATCATTTGTTTTTTTTCTCTTTTACTGTTATTCCTTCTAGCCTTTTCGTCCTACAACCCTAATTTGTATTCGTGACATGGACTGCATGCTTCAGACGTAACAAATACACCCTGTATACATAATGAAATTTAATTTTGACTTCAACCGTAATTTATAATAGTTATCCATTTATTTGTATCCACATATTTGTGCCATTTATATTTAATCATATTTACATCCATTTTATCTCCATATTTATATTCACATTCGTACGTATGCCATTCCTTTTTTTACGTGCACACATTTATTTACATTTTGCGATGATTTACACCGTCAAATTAATTTTTGACGCACAATAACATTTTAACAGGAATACTTCCAATGTATTACGATAAATTACATTGTGCCAGAAATAACACAACGAAATAGAAATATCTATCCTTCCCAACGGCGACATATCCAAGTTTTCCGAGTTGATCGACAATACGAAACCACGAAACGCTAAGTAATACCTACGTTGTCTTTACAAGGTTAAAGATACCGAGGAAATGTTTTTGTAAAAGTTATTTGTGATTTATTTGTAGATTTAGAAGCGAGAGAAATTTTAAGATTAACCTTTCAGGTACGGTACGCCACTATAGTGGCTCACACAGCTGATTCACTAGCTTACCGTTTATAATATATCGTATTTAATTGCATAATTAACTATTAAAGTAAATTATTAAACTTAAAGTATACGCATCATATTTAAAAAAAAAAAAAATTATAATTTAATTAC
>JAOPTO010001567.1:0-38886 GCA_033822845.1 Tetrapedia diversipes | reverse complement strand
TAAAAACCGCCCCATTGAACAATGAATAGTTTTCATTCAAATATAATTTCTATGAAATATTGCATCTCGCAGTGTACTCCTTTAACACTATTCCTACCACAACCGGTCAAATGACCGTTTTTTAAATTTCGATTAAAATTTCAAAGATACAACGTAATTGAATCGCCTTTGAACTTTAGACTTTTTCTCAAACATACGTATAATACATTTTTCAATATTCACATCTGTTATCATTGTTTATCTTTTGAGAAAAATTTGTAGTCTGTCTTACGTGGGAATGTCGTGGTAGGAATAGGTATACGTGAAGTGTCGGTAGGAATAGTGTTAACGAAACACGTGATTTCGGCGTGACAGTCAAAGTGTTAACACGCGAAACGTTTCTTTTGTCGTTCTTCTCCAAGAAAGTGAAAGAAAAGCTGCTACGCTTTATGAATACGTTGGTCGATTCACGATATATCCAGTCGCGTCGACGGAAATTCCTTTTTCGTTGATTCACGATACTCGCGGGAACCGGTCGCGAAAGAAACGAGCGGCGAAACAGGTGGCGGGTAGGAAATAAAAAAGGCACATCCCCTGTTCTTTCCTGTTGAATGTCGGCCAGCTGTTCGCTGAATCTGTTCCCTCGCAGAGACGCCTAACTTGTTCCACGGGGCTGCGCGCCGCGAACATTCAGCAACAGCTTCCTTTTTCACGTTTTCTTGTTCGGCAACACGTAACTCGCCCAATCCTCTATTTCTTTTCTTTCGACATCCGGCGACATTGATTTACCATCCTTCGGTTGTCCGACATAAAATCGCCGCTTAACCCCTTTCACCCTGTCGCGTTTAACCCATTAAATACCATTGTACTTAATACATTAAATGTTTACGTTATAAGTCCCAATGTTCCCATTTAAAAACAAATATAAAACCGAATTATTTGCAGTTTCATTTGGTTAAACATTTTTTAAAGTATTTTTTATGTGTTTCTTATTGTGTATATTCTGTAAAAAAATCCATCTAATGATATAGAAAAAAGTTGGTACTTAATGTGTTAACGTAATTAAATAAAATATTGTTTAATTAACTTTAATTTAATTAATATATTATAATATTAAATAAATTAGTTTGTATACTTCGCGATATTAGTATATACAGGTAGTAGTAGACAGAAATTTTTCTATGTACAGTATCGGTGAAAAATTTTAAACGAAAGGACAACGTGAAATATAGTTTTGTGGTATGCAAATATTCTTTATATACTTATTTTTATCGTCATTATGGTAGAACATTATGGTTTATTGATTAGCATAGAATACGAATTTTATTTATGGTGCTATTTCTTATCGATTAATTTATTTGTTATCTTCGACCCTTTGATTCCAAACTTTCGTCCGTTACTGTACACATGTACAATCCCGTACGGTGATAAATCTTCATCCCATCCTGGCTTACAATCTATGCAACTTCTGTTTGCAAACCAAACTATCGAGAGGACCAGAGTTGTGTGTGATACCCAAAATAATCTACGAGGTGCTTCGAGGATAAGACGGTTAACGTTTCCGGCGAGGAAAGGGACAGGAATAGGGTCGAGTTCCGCCAACGACCCGCGAAAGAAAGTGGGAAAGAGCGGAGAGAAAAGGGGTCTTGTCGAACGCGGCCGCTGTAACTGATGCAAATGACCCGCTTGCGCGACGACAAAAAGGAACACGAACAATGCCATTCGTTCCGGCTCTTCCTGCTGTTGCGTGTCACTTTCCCGTGCCTCTGCGAATCGTCATCCCAGCCCTCTGCGACAATGGATATCGCAATCGGCTCGACTGTCACTAATAACTCTGTGCGTCTCTTCAAAAGAGGAAAAAAGAAACGAAAATAGAGGCATTTTTGTTTTCGTGATGGGAAAATTGTAGATACGTCGGGAAAATTTGAAACCGGCAACGAAATCGCAAACACGGCGATGGGACGATAACTTGAACGCGAGTTTTTAAAAATAGAGGGATTCGATAGATAGGGGTAGCTTTGACGTGGGGAGCTTCTGTGAAGTCAACCCTTTCAACTGAAATGCCGATTCGTCACGTCCATGCCCTACGATGGACAATCACACTCTCAAACAAACTTTCATCCCTTATTTTACCCCTTTGGGGGTTGATTTTTCAAAAACGTTGAAACAGAGATTTCTTTATTTCTAACGAAAAAGCTAAATACCAATTTTCATAGTACTTGCTTCAAAATCGGCGGAATTTCAAGCAACCTTTTAAGCCGTATTCAACCCCCTTAGGGATGGAATATCAAAAAATTCTTCTTTAGTGGGTGTCTACTTCATAAAAAAAAAACCATTGTCCAAATTTCATGTTTTTAGCTTCGGTAGTTTAGACTCTGAGATGATGAATCAGTCAGTGTTGGATTTGAAGTAGGCATATAAACCTGGTTTGTGCCTCCTCGCCTCCGGTATGATGGTCAGGGCATGTAAATTTTCTGACTGACACCCCCGGAATGATAGTGAGCGCGAGGCAAAGCTACAATAAAGCTAGTCACTCAGAGGAATTCGTATTTGTTTATTTTCCCTTGTACCTTTTCTCCTGCCCATCTTTAACACTCGCTAGTGCATTACACCAATACCTCGCTTTGCGTCGTTTCGTTTTGCGTTTTTTCGATGTTGCGTCGCTGCTCAATTAGTACTAATTTTCATTGCGCGTCGTTAGGTTTTCAAGGTTGCGTTGTTTTGGATTCGAGTCTTGAATTTTTTTCTTGTTTTCTAACAGATGGCTCTACTTTTGTTTCTAATTGCGCCATGCCAAAAAACTCGGTAATTCCTCTTCTAACCGAAAATCAACGTAATTTTAATACAGTTTTATTTTCACTTTGTTTTGCTAATTTTAGAGTTCAGTTTCAATCTTCGATCTTTACATGGTTTGCTATAGAAAATCTTAATTCACTTTGCGTCGTATTTTTTTGGAACGTAACCCCGACTCAAAGTGGGGTATTGGTGTATTGTCCTAGCCGCAATTTCTATTTAAATTTAACAGTCAATCAGGACATGTCTTTTTATACATATAAATTACATAAAGAGATCCACTTTGTTTAGTTTCCTGAACGACGAATCGTAATTATCTACGTGGTAAATGAAGTGTTCGAGGAATTCTTCGGGAGAAAAGTTAAAAACGTTCCTGGTGAACGCAACGCTAACGGAAGCTTTCCTTTTTCTTTCGGCTCCGTCCACCTCTCTGATTTCCCAACCCCTTTCCACGTAAGTGGCGGCCCTCGAATCTGCTCTGAGATTCGCGTAATCAAGCTTTCATTCAACGCGAATGCATCCGGCACGGGAAGGGCGTTCGTTTCGCCCGATTCGAGTGCGTTTTCCGTGAGAGAGCTCGAGAAAAGTGCAAGGAACGAAGCAACCGGTGATGAAAACGAGGGCGTCGCTCCCGTTTTTCGGCGACTGACGATTCGCGCCTGCGAAAATGCGTGTCACTGGTTCAGCCTTTATTCGCGTTCCGCCTTTTCAGGCGCGATCCTTTGTTTCGAACGTTCCTCTTGTGCCCCAAAGCTTGCGCTTGTCGAAATACTTCAGTGTTTTGTGTACGATCGATGTAACGTGTCAGAAGCCTCGATGTTTCTAGGAATTTTTAACCCTCGGTTGTCACCCCCATTCTAGTACTACTCTTCAATTTTTGGCTACTGTTTAACCCTTTGACTGCGATGTAGAAATAGCATGTTCCGCTCAAAACGCCATGGGAATACACCCATATAATGCAATATTTCATAGAAATTAATTTTTTATGTTCGATGTTCTAATAAAGATTTTTAATTGTTCAATGGGGCACTTTTTACTTCAAAGTTTCCTCTAATTAGCGGTAACGTTCAAAATGCACTGACAGTCAATTTTTATTCAATTCTTACGATTGTAAATAGTTGAAGCGTTCCGGTCACTAGTGACCACCACATGTTGTATCACATGAGAAACCGTGGCTAGACATATATGACCAACGTGGCAATCAAAGTGTTAATAGATAAGAACGACTTTAAATTGAATAAATTTTGGAATATAGCTTAAATCTCGTAGAACACGTTCGGATGATAAAAAATTGACAAACGAAGTGGCGTTTGATATAGGCAACCTTTA
Source organism: Tetrapedia diversipes (assembly GCA_033822845.1). Classification (NCBI taxonomy): domain Eukaryota; kingdom Metazoa; phylum Arthropoda; class Insecta; order Hymenoptera; family Apidae; genus Tetrapedia; species Tetrapedia diversipes. The sequence goes on along the minus strand of JAOPTO010001567.1, from coordinate 34,785 downwards.
AGAATTAATCGTAAGTTTGAGGAGTCTATTTAATATAACACTAATATTTATACCACTAAAAAATTTACAAGAGCCACCCCCTATAACAAACAAGCTTCAAAAAGTTCTAATATTCGGCAACGTGATTGAAAACTGAAAGACGACAAAGTTCCTCTTCGGCGGAGGAACGATCCCGGGAACCGATACAAATAGTCGGTTGGCCGCCGAGCGGTTTGCAATTTACTCGCGGAAAGTTCTTCCGGTCTGCGATAATAAACCGAATCGATTAAACCTCCCGCCGACCATGCAATATCGTACGACGATGAGTTACTGTCTCGCTGAAAGCGACCGTCTCCCTCCCCCTCGGCCGTTCGAATTTCCATTTCACGTAAAACGGCTTACTCCTTTGTGCCTGTCAAGAGGGTGAGTTTCGAAATCAACAATGGAATCGATGTGACTGAAAAAAAACGAAATATCTCCCAATAAAGATCGAACTTCTTCTGTGCGGGCGAATGTTGGGTCGAGTGGCACGCGATGCAATTTTCAAGCGAAAAGGGCTTTGTTGAAGTATACAGGGTGTTGAAACAAAGCTGGGAGAAAATTGAAGGGGTAACTCTATGCAACATTCTAAGACGAAAATCAAGACTGAAAAAATTGCGTTTGACGCTTTGTTTATTAATTATAAGCAACTAAAGAACGGGCTATTTTGCGCCTGAGAGCAGGCAAATGGGCAACACTGCGTAGTCATTGACGTTACCCACTGTGTAGCCCATTTGCCTGCTCTCAGGCGCAAATAGCCCGTTCTTTAGTTGCTTATAACTAATAAACAAAGCGCCAACCGCAATATTGTTACTCTTGATTTTCGTCTTAGAATGTCGCATAGAGTTACCCCTTCAATTTTCTCCAAGCTTCATCGGAACACCCTGTATGTCTAACAATACCACAAACATTCACCTCTAATTCTAGTTTCGAATAAAAATTCTCTCTTGTCGTTCAACCGCCTTACAGATCTCACGTGTTTTATTTATTCCCCCAAACGAAGTAAAAAATCCACTGCAATCCTCTCCCGAACAGTAAAATTTCTAACAGACTCGATTTGTAAAATGCTGGAAACCGAAGCTCCCTTCGTTTTAGCTCCCCAAAAACAGACATGCGCGTGCAATGTTCGATTACAAATAAAAGCAATTTCCATTTCACACGCTCGGATAGATTCTTTCAGACGAAGCCCTCCCCCTCCTCGATAAACTTTTTAATTGCGCGTTTTTTTTCATTTTCTTTGTTTCGCGTGCCATCATCGGGAAACGGCGTTCACTCCGCGGGGGTGTTTACCGTTCGTTGAAACCGAAAAGAGTGAATCGTTCGTTCGCAGCCCGCCGTGTTACAAAGCAAACACGCGTAACACACAGAGTCCGCACGCGCGCGCGCGCGTGGAAGGGGGGGGGGTGTTCGTCGACAAAATTTTAATCGAACCATACACGCGTTTCCGTTTCCATGCTCGAACGAAGTTACGGGCGAGCGGGTGCGCGATGCTTCTCGCTTCGCTGGAACAGAGACAAAGGGAGAAAGAAAACCGGGTGAAAAGCGCGCGACAGAAAACAGAGTGTATGTTGCAACAAAAATGGTGGCGGGTTCGCGGGAACATCACCGACGTTGCTGTACAAGTCACGTTCCGTTATTTATCCCCGGGAACGCGGTTTCAGGGCTGTCTCGCGTTTAATTTACAGCCGCGCGTGGATCAAAACTGTGTGACGGGTTTCAGGGGCGAGAAAGAGGGGGAGGAAAAAGCGGGAAAAACAGGGGGTGGAATAAAAAAAAAATGCAAATGTCGGGAAAAACAGAAGGGCGAATTGAGAGAGCGCGAGGAGAACGCGTACGCGCCATAATGGCGCGCGGAGGCTTGGCGCGAAAAACGGGCTGGTGACGCTTTTCATCGCGTTCCACCCCTTCTTGCCTCCCCCGTATGCTTCCCTTTTAGTCGCATCCCTCGAACGAGTCTGCTGCGATCGAGAGGGGGAAAGGAGGGGCGAAGATAGAACGAAATTTATTTTTTTTTTATTTCTATTTATTTATTTATTTATTTATTTAATTCAACGAGACGAACTCTTTGTGTTACAGTAAAAATATTTTGTCAAAACAGAGAGAGCAATAACAAAGTGAATTTAAAAATATTTTTTGATAAATATTTTTTAACAGTAACATTTCGCACCAAAATAAAGTAATTGTATGTAGGAAGTGGTTGGAAGAAAAAATCAACAAAATTACTGAAACAATTTGTTAGAAGCGAACGTTTTCTAAGGAACTGTATAATTTTCAGGTGAAAAGAGCTATGATTTTCTTGCAGAAAGTATAAATAAAGATTTGTATTCTATGCATTCAATATCTTTTCGTGTAATCTTCAATTTGATTTCTTCCATGCAAATAAGCACACTTTAATTGTCGGTAATTCTAGTGTTAATTAATTAAAGGCAATAAAACATTTGGCGATCGAACCTCGTTGAGACCCTTGGTTTACAATATTCCCATCATCCTAAGCCTTACTACCTACGGACTGAACAACTTCCGCTTTCGATGCGGATTCCCGCCGCCCCTGCGCAGTCGAGACAAAAGAGAGTTTCGGTCCGGTTTCCACCATTTGTTTCAATTAGCCGGCAGAGACGTTCGCGTAATTTGCAGCCGCGCGACACCATTTGCTGCTGGTCGCTGCTGAATCACGGTTCCCCGGCGCAACGATCGTATATATCGTTGGCAGCCCTGGTGAAACTGACCGGGTCCGTATTTCATAGTTTTCGGTGAACGCAAATATAAAGGGGTCTGGTTATTTAGAAAAAGGTAGCGCGGTAAATCAGCGGATCGGAGTTTCCGAAGCTTTCACGGTAAATCAGGTATTTACTGAAAGCTGCGGAGAGATACGCGAATTCTTCCTCGCGTTGATTTTTGCGGATTTTTATGGATCCGTGGTTAAAAAAAAGAAAAAAATTGCAGAAATACTTTTTTTTCGCCCCTCGCTTTTCAACGACTAGTTATGCCCCTAAAACAGATTGTAGGATATAGTTAAATACAATAAAACTGGGGTGTATTTCTGATAGAGTTTGATTTCAATTTTAATTGTGATTTCAACGAATATATGGTCGAGGATTACGAAATATAAATTACATTGCAGATTTTGATGTTTTATTATTATTTAACCCTCTATGGGCCGAATTTTTGTTTTAAACATACAAAAATTGATGAATCGGAAAATCAATATTTATAATTCTATATATGCAGATAAAAAAAATTTGACCAGTTTAAACAATTTTATATTATAGAACATTATATAATTAATATGTATACGCCATCTCGTGAAAAAACAAATTATTTGTCGAAATGTCAATAAATTAACATGTAACCTGAAAGTTACACTGGCCCATAGAGGGTTAATATTTTATATTTTACATCTTATTATTATTTCGTACTGTGTAAAAGTAGCGGATAATTAACGTTATCCTCATTAACCTATCGTTATCCTAATTAACGTTATCCCTATTAACGTTATTCTGCGTATGATCACAGAAAGGATCATAAAGCAGTATAATTCTTTAGTTTAATTAACCCCAAGTTAATTCCATCGATTTTCACGATGAAACCGCAGAGCATGCTCGATCAGTTTCACCGAGTCAATGATATGATCTTTTTTTTCAAGATCTTCGTCGATCCACTAGCAAGAGGGTATCATCGATCGTCCCTATTTCTCCGATTGCCGAAAATCGAACGAAGCCGAATTTCAAGCTCGAATCTGTTCGTCAAACTGTTAAATCGATTGCTTGTTCGCGAGTTCGCGATCAGACGGTATCCGTTTTTTATCCCAAGCCATTGTTAATCCGTTCGCTCGCGATTCGAGCCGACTCGCTTCGTAATTCCTGCGAGGCGCGACCCCGATTATGGTTTCGCGCGTTCGTTTCAATTAATGGCGCAGCCCTCGCGCGATTTGCTGCTACGCGACGCTGTTATCCCGTCGTTTCTGCACCGCAAGAGTCGTCGGAATGAACTCGTTAATTTCCACGAATATCTCTGTTTTCCGCGGGCTGGCACGCTTGATATTTTTGCCCGGCGAAACGGAGAGGATCACCCGCAGAAAATTAAACGCGTTTGCAATTTGAATCGCAAATGACTAGAAATAGTTGCCCCGTGCACACGGTCGGAATTGCGGATAGTTGGATTCGCATACGTTTCTTAGATTTATTATACCGTTGCACAGCTTCAATTTAGAGGAATCGTTCGTCTCTTATCGCGTATAATAAATCGAGGCACGTTTTTCGCGATCGACGACGAAAACGTTGGTACAACGATAGAAAACAGATGTTCGCACAAATATTGCCGAATGAAAGCTTCGATCGAGCACAAAGTGAAATGTTTGTTAAGCTTGATTAACACTTGACCAATCGAATGGGGAGATCTCCCATTTTTTCCTCGATGAAGCGCTGCCATTGATTCTATTTACCTTTGTTATTAGTTCAGCTAGTGTTGAATTTATTAAAAATTGTACTTTGGAAAAGCAGGGAATGCATTTGATGGACTGTAAATAATACTAGTTCAAGACTAACTAATAACGAAAGTAAATAGAATCAATGGTAGCGCCCTTGTTGCGGAAGAAATGGGAAATCTCCCCATTTGATTAGTTAAGTGTTAAAAATCCGTGGACATACAAATGTCAAAATAAATGTAATCGTAAGCAAAAATATCTTTTGCCTTCTTTGCAAGCAAATGCGACCCTAAAGTGAAAACCTCCATTATCAGCTCTAATATACCAATTACGCGAACACAAAGCATTAATTTTCCTGCCTGCAGAGGACCCCTGAAGCTACCCTTCCCGAGCATCCCTAATATTTCATCATCGTCCACGTCACAACCGCCCCCCGCCCCAACGCCTCCCAATAACAATCCCGTCCAAATGGTGGGGGCGCAGAAATTGAATTAAAAGTGCCAATTAAACGATATTCGCGCGCGCTACATCGAAACAGCATTCTCAGATTATCCACGACTGTATCCGTAATCATGGCGAACGCGAAACAGTAATGGTCGCCGGGTACGCGGCCGCGTTATCCGCGTCCCTGTTTCCCAGGGCGCAGTTTTTCTCGGTGCACGCGTATCAAAGACCGAGGCATCGGCGGATTGGCGGAACAGGGTGAATCCGTCGCCAGATGAACGGCCGTGGATGCATATTGCAGCGGTAATATACGCGCATCGGCCTCGTTTCTGCCTGAAAGCGCGTCGCTGTTTGCACGGCCGCTGTATTATACGTATGAGCGCACGCGGATTCCGCCGATTAATTGGATTGCTACTAACACGCGCTGCATCGACGAGTTGTGCACCGAAAGAGGGAGAAAGGGAGGAAGGGGTGAAAGAGAGAGAGAGAGAAAGGAAAGAAAAAGAAAAAGAGGAAGTAGAAAAAGACAGAGAAAGGAAGGAGAAAAGGAGAAAGAAAAACAGATGGGGAAAGAGAGAAACAGAGATAGATAGATGGATAGATAGAGAGATAGGAGGAGAGAGAGAGAGAGACAGAAAAGAGGGAGAAAGAGAACACCACGGCCCTTTTCCAACCCCATCCATTCGTCCCAGTGTACGTTTTGCCTGTACTTCTTGCCCCGTCGTCGAATTTCAGCTTCAACGCTCGGTCGCGTGCGCACACGCTCATATACCAGGTGTCCCGGCACAGGTTTGCATGCTGAATCCCAGGTGTATGAGTGAAAATAAACGGAAAATGCGGAACGAAACCTTTTCGTGCGATACGCTGCGTTTTATGAGATAATCGAGTTTAAAATTCTGCGAGTTACACGATTTGAAGACTTGCGAATTTTATGGATTCCGTGATAATAATTGAATTTCATTTTGCACTATTTTTTAGTTGAACGAGGTACTTAGTACGTGTACACTTTAATTAGTCGATGTAGTGGATGGAAATGATTTATGATAAAACTCGTCAAATTAGGGCACCGTATAACCAACGAATCTTTAAATTTGAGTTTGATAAGAACAACGCATCGCATGTTATTTGTTTTGAAACACCCTGTATGTGATAACTGACCTAGCTCGCGAACCGCTCACGTCAGAACTCCAATTTCTGCGTCCGCGTATCTCCACCCTTTCTGGCCGCGTTCCGTTTCCGTTCCGATCACCATCACCACCACCGCCAGCACCCCCACTGACTCCATCGGTTTACTCTGGCAACAATTTAATTACCTATCTCCCTCTCTCGCCCTCCCTTCTCGCCGACTTCGTTAATTTATATATCGAAGCCAGTCCCTCGATTCTGCGCCAAGGGATACCGTTTTTATTCCTTTTCATTGGTACTCCCTGCTGAACGATCTTCAACTTCGTACAGTACCACTCGAAAAAATTGAAATACACCTTCCAAATTTCTATTCTACGTTCAGATACATACGTCGCAACATTTTCATCTTTAAACTTGAAATAATATTCTCAATTTTTTCTGAACACAACAGGAATCGCTGCGAACACTTGTTTTATTTTATTCCACCGAAAATTATTTCATTCTTCGTCGACCATAAAATTAGTTTCGAATAATTATTAACCCCTTGACGTCTAGGAGACAAGGAGAAATGTTTCATTCTTTACAAGATTACTAATTTATTATTTTATAATGTTACTTAACCCCTTGACATACGAATTAAATGGAACTTGATGCGACCGAAAAATACCATTTAATTTCGCTCAACTGAACGGTTACGTGAAGGCTGAGAAAGAGTATATTTTATTTTGAAATTTGGATTTTTCATTCAGATTGATGTTAATAAAGAACATCTAAATAATATTAAAAAATAATAATCGACGCACGAGTGAAGCAACTATGTAATCTAATTGTATACTGCACGGCGTCCGCCGAAAAAAGCGCTTGACGAGTCTGATTCGTCAAAGTCTACAGTGGCCCGTAAAATGAATGACGAGTCAGACTCGTCATTGTATGTCAAAGGGTTAATTATTGCCCATTAACATTATATAAAAAGACAATTTTCCGAAAGCACCAAAGCACATTTTATATTGTTACATTTATCATATCTGTTATATTGGTTAATAAGACACTACTGTTTTCGTTTCTACACTTGATTTAACCACGTGCTCACTCCCATCTCAAATTTGAGAGCAAAATTGAAAATCCTTTATTCACCAGCTCCCACGACCAAACTTTCAAACACTAGCACGTGTTCGTCGAGTATTTCCGCGTAATTTTCAGAAATAGATTCCCCTTTTTCAATTTGCCGCCGCAATCCCATTTGTTCTTCATTCATGGAATTCTTATTGGACCGTCCTCTACCCCCCGTTCAAGCTTTCCGATTTTTCCGCAACCTGTTCCCCATATACGTACACGAAACCACCCCCCTGCGACTCCCGTTCCCACAGGCTCCAAACTTCGATTACCGCGCCTCAAGACGCGTCCTCGCCCCCTTTGTTTCCGTATTTCAGTTTCCGTTAGCGTCGCGTTTCAACACTTTGTCCGCCCACCGTCTCGCATTTCGAATTTCATCCCCCCCACCTTGTTCTGTTCTGTTCCAAGCAGATGGTGGAATCTCAATTCCACGGCGGAACCATTCGGAAGGCAACGTATCAACGTGAACGATGTAATTACTGTGACTTTCCGAGCGAGTGCACACCGTTTCTCGATGAATATACGATTCGCGTTTGTTTCTACGAAGGGAAATGAAGTTCCACTGTTGCTCAAAAGCTGGGACAATGATACATACGTGATTATGGCAGTTGCAGACTTACAATGTCGATTCTTAACACTTCACCGACCGCTAGGGACTCAAGATAAGCACTCTCGATCGTCTCAATTTGTCGTCGATGCATTGCTAAGGATTTTATTATTAAATGATATTTTCATCGCTTAATTAACACTTCACCGACCGGAAGTCTATTAACATTCAGCTAACTGCACGGTGCCACACACCTAACTGAACTCTCTCCATCGCATATTAAGAATTGATTAAAAATTGTACTTTGGAAGAGCAGAAAATACGTTTGACGAACTGCGAACAACACCAATTCAAGACTAACTAATAACAAAAGTAAATAGAATCAATGGCAGAGGAAAGAATGGGAGATCTTCCCATTCGGTTGGCTTAATATTTTAATATTTTTTTACAGTTTACATATGATATCGCTCAGAAACGTGTTATGTTCGTCTAAAGAAACGTTATAAAATTTTGTAATGGAACATGCAAAATGTCGATTAATAGACTACCGATAGGTAAAGTGTTAATTTTGTGAAACACGGTAACTCCGATGGCGCGGTGATATTTAACCCTTTACATTCGAGAGGCGATTTGTTGGTCACCAAATATTGGTTTCGTAAATTTTCAAACGCAAATGATTAAACAGCCATAAATTTTCGGTGTGTTAATGTGTCTGGGAGACATCAAGATGTTTTGAAATGTTTCATACTTTACAGAACTACTAATTTATTATTTTATAATGTTACTTAATATATCAATCTGATTAAATGTTATACAGCGATGCAAATTTCAAAATAAAATATTCTGTTTTTAAGCTTGCACATAACTGTTCAATCGAGCCAAATTAAACAGTATTTTTCGGACGCATCGAATTCCGTTTTATTTGTATGTCAAGGGGTTAATCAACTAGACTAAATGAAGTTTAGTATAAGCGAATTTTAGTAGATATTTTACACGTGAAAATCATTGAAGATAGTATTTTACCGAGTGACAAAGAATCATTTCTTGCGTGCAAAGGGTTAATATCTGAATTTCAATAAAGAAAAATTAAACACCCGGCAAACAATTGCAGCAAATAAAATCAGTACAGAGAGGTGACGCAAAATAATAATAATTACAGCAATGATAATGTAACTGTTTATATTCCAGTTAGATTCGCTTGAAATTTAAGTCACCGAATGCATTGAATCCGTAATTTTAACGAAACACAAATGATAACTTGGTCGAGCTGAAATTATTCTCCGTTTCGTGCAAACACGATTTTCCCTCCCCGTTTAATATAAATTGCACGATAACGGGTAATGAAAGTGTAATGAACGTGAAGTCGATGAGGATGTTATCAGGAACAAAGAAGCATGGGTAATCACTTGAAAGGGGACATTATCGTAACGTTATCCTTAATAATTCAACGGTATTGAGCCGGGCAAGATCCGATTAAGCTGTTCAATTATTTAACGGTCGAGCGCGGCGCAAGGAGAAAATCAGAGTATCACGATTGAGGGAGCAATTAAGGTGACAAAGAATCGGCCGATGAACGCAATTAAGGAATTTCCTCGTCGAAAAACGAACCGGCCAACATTGCATTTCTGTCTAATTTAATCCACGGTCCCATTTCTCTCGCGAGCACTTTCCTTCGAAACTAAAAAACAATGGGTTTCAAGTAAAATCTGATCTTTTTCTGTAACCTTTCCGTTGTCGATCCTCGCAAGACGAATACTTTAAGACCGACACGATTGATGAATACAGGATCACTTTAGCCCATAAGTAAAATTTCGTTATTTTTAAGCTTAGAAAACGAATTGTTCGAAATTTTTAATATACACTTGCTTCTTACGAAACTGCAAACTAAAGAATTGATATTCAATTTAATCCAATAACTATAATAATTACTCCATTTTAAAAGAAATCGAAGCCTACATTGAAACCTCAAAGATGCTTACGATCGATTAACTACCGAAAGGCTGGATTTATTTATTTATTTAAATAATATACGGATAAGACCCATTAGTGCACATAAGTAGAGTTTACTAGTTCAAAACGAATGAGGTTACATAAAAATAAAAGTGAATTGAAATTAAAACAAATTTTAATAACAATATTTCCGAACAATATAAAGATTTTAGCACTTGCGTCAAAATGGCCGTTCCGTCGTACGCAACAGTTACGCTTCTCCTTTGTACGATGCAAATCAGTTCTAACTCATAGGAGAATAAACAAAAAATTGAAGTACACCTATCCCCCGATTTACACTGAAGATAGGTTCCTTAGAAAACCGTGTAAATCGAAATCGTAGATTCTTATACGTAAAACCGTGTAAATCGAAAACAAACTAAAATGTGCATAATTCAGTCATTTATTTCAAAGTAAAATAAAACTAAATATATCTTAAAAACATAAAAATAACTGTCTATTTATAAAATGACAAAAATATAAAGGTATATGTATGTAATTCATTTTACATATAGAAACGAAAAATATAAATTAAAAAATTTAACCAGAAATTTAGTTACTGTTATCACTTTCGTAGACTCTTAATCTTTTATTCCTGATTGGTATGATATCACTTTCATCACTCGATAGTGGTTGATGCGATTCAAGTTCGATGTTAGATGAATTAGAAACAACTTCAGATGGGCGAACTTTGGTAGTGAAATCCGTAATTAACAATTGTGTTTCGTTTTTGATCAAATCTTTATAGACCTCCTCATATTGAGTTAAGCGTTTATTAATATCTCGCTGAAATAGGAGAGCTCGTTCAACATTCGGGTCATTTTGTAGAAAATGATTACCCAATTGTCGCCCTAATTCAAGCAAATTTAAAAACCGTGTAAAAGTGAAATCGTGTAAACCGAGTACCGTGTAAATCGGGGGATAGGTGTACACTTTTATGCTTGCTTTTCAACGAGAAAAGATGAAATCTAGGATGCGTTAGTCGGGAAGAAAGGCATGAAAAAGCGATGAGCCTGTATCGCGTTAAAGGTCTCGGAGCAAGGGAATCGATGACCATAATTTCCACGGAAACACGATCCCTCTACCCAGAGAGAGAGGTGATCGATTCGTTCTCGTTAGCGGCCGGTTAAACGAGGGCCGATCGGAATATCGGCTTAAAGTTCCCCGTTCGCCGAACTTCTTTCATTAAACTTACGTTCGTTCGGCTGGCCGGCCACAAGGAAAGCCTTTGGCAGCGGCACAAAGTGGCTAAGGAAAATTCGACGAATTTTAAATAACCAAGTAAACGAGTCGTATCGTTACCGGTCGCAGATTTTAACGCCGAGCATCGACGAAATCCAATTACAGAACACCTAACAGAATTATTCGAAGAGGAAATAACGGCACAGAGACGTACTTAGGTACGCGTAACGGTGTAACTGGGAAAGTAAACGTTTGGCACGGAAAAGTCTACTGACCTGTTAACCCTGCTGGGGTTTTCGCATGCACCAGGTTCCAATGTCGCTCTGTGTTTCGTTAAAAAGGCAATTTGAAGAGAAAGGATGTTTAGAATAAACTTGTTGCAGCGAAGGGGAGAAGAAATGGTAACAATGACCAATTCGTGATTTTTCAGAGAAATTTTATGAATTTCCTACGATAAATATTCAGAAATTGTCCAAAAAGAATATGTTTTCCATTATACTAGGTAATTTTTAACACTTAACCAACCGAATGGTGAGATCTCCCATTCTTTCCACTGCTATTGATTCTTTTTACTTTTATTGTTAGTTAGTCTTGAACTGCAATTGAATTGATTAAATATTGTACTTTGGAAGAGCAGAAAATGCATTTGATGTACTATGAACAACACCAATTCAAAACTAACTTATAACAAAAGTAAATAGAATCAATGGCAAAGGAAAGAATAGAAGACCTCCTATTCGGTTAAGTGTTAATATAACTTTCGATTTAACTTCTTTGATGCATATAAGTACGCTTTAATCACCGGCAATTCTAATTTAACGCAACGTTTAATTTACGATTTTCTTTTCTTTTTACTTGGATCCATTTAAATTGTAAATATCTCTTGTAAATTGTGAGATTCCTCTTTGTAACCCCAACGTTCAAAAGTAAAATTCAACGACGTGGCTGACCGAAATATTACGTTAACCTGACGTTGATCCTTGACACTAGTCGAAAGTGTTGTCCCCTTTACTTGGCGTGTCACGGCTTTCGCTCTTTTACAACCAGAAGGACAGTTTCTTTCGGTTCGAAAGCGTTATGACTGAAATCGAAGGTTTCGCGAGCGGGGTGAAGCTGTTGGCCACGAGCCCAGCTCCTTTTAAGCGACCCCCAGAGCTGAGAGATACGTACTTTGCACTTCACTCTCTCTCCCCTGCGGGGATACGTATCATCTTTTGCAAGTTAGCTCTCCGAACTGCTATCCACCGCAGTTGGCTTGTGCTAACAGTTCCTGCGAAGGAGTGAAATGGAATGGTCGAAATTTATTTGTTTGTTCCCACAGAAATGGATCCTGGTTTCTCGTAGACGTAGAAACGTTCGTTACACGAGGTATCGAACGGATACACGGAACAGATCGATTTGTAGGAATAATTAATAGAGGGAAAAATTGAAGGGGTGGCAACACTCGATAAATAAATCGGGTAAATGAAAAATTGGAACTTTTAATTGAAACTTTCTTTTTAAGTTTAATAACAACGTACTTAACACTATTCCTACCGACACTTCACGTATACCTATTCCTACCGCGATATTTCCGCATAAAACAGACTACAAATTTTTCTCAAAAAAATAAACAATGGAAAAAGAAGTGAATATTGGAAAATGTATTATACGTATATCTGAGAAAAAGTCTAAAGTTTAAAGGCGATTGAATTACGTTGTATCTATGAAATTTTAATAGAAATTTTAAAAACGGTCATTTGACCGGTTGTGGTAGGAATAGTGTTAAGAGTTATCTAACCTGGGTTATCCTATGCGTAAAACTTCCCTTATCCCATATATTGTAACCAGAAATTCCGTTACCCGAACATTGTGTACATTCAATAATAGCTTCGTATTTTTAAAATTCATGAAGTTTAATCGTGAATGTTGGACAGTGGACAGTGGGCAAAGAGAACAGCAGACTTCTTTTATGAATTATGTTTAATATTGAAATACACGACTGATATGCTTCTTTGATATACACAGAGAGAATGTCGGAGAAATGTAGCAGAAAAGCACAAGAAAACGTAATTGTTCTATTATCCGGAAATTCTATCACCGGCACACATTTGTTCCCTATTAATTATTATAAATTAAATTCGCACAAAACCGTATTCAAATATTAACTTAAACTAACGTTTATCATCCCTAATTTTCGCTCCTTCAGCGTGAAAGATCGCCGACAAAACAAAAAGGTAGTGGTGCCCGTCAAATCTAAGTTGAGAACCATCGTATACCGAGCTTAATTACAAAATAAAAAATATAATATGCTTGAACATAATTAACCACGTTGCACGAATGCTAAAATAAAAACGTCACGCTTGAACCTAATTAGTTGGTGTACAAATGCCGCAACGAACACAGCAGCGTGTAAATACACCAGTTGTAGCCAACGTATTTTTCCACCAAGAAGAGAAGCAACACACGAGTACGTACAACGTGGCCGAAGAAATCGTGGCCACATTTCTGCTGCTAATATTTATCTTGGAGCAGCCCCGGGAGCACCAGCCGTCGTAATTCTCGTTTCGATGGCTCGCTGCCATCGATGGCTTCGACCAAGATCTCCGCGAACCCGCTTTTGATTTACCTTCTGCTCTTCTTCCGTTTCGCGGCTTTGTTTGATGTAATTTATGAACGGCGCAGGAGGAACGCCCTGTCGCATCCGCGCAAGAATCATCGATGCATTAGCGCGATAAATTCTGTGGATTATCGAGAAACAGCAGCCATTGGTCGGGTGCACCGTTCCATCGAAAGGAGGGGTTTGTACCAAAAATATGAACCGATCCAGTGGGAAGGGTTGAAGGGGTAGGTGTTAGGGATCGATATTTATTATCTGTATCATAAAAAACCGGCTCTGGTTTATTACCACGAAGTCTGGGCCTGACCATCGTGAATCCCCTGGGTCAGAGTCTAACCTATCTGGGTGACCACCCCCTTCTACCAGTGATTTCCCTTTTCCGAACTTTTCCCTCTACCTTACAGTTGTCAACTTCCCTCTCTCACTTCCTATTTTCCAAACTCTTATAAAGGCGATCGACCTTCGCCCAAAAACCAGAAAAAGAAATAGAAGGAAGCAAGGCAAACGAAACGTATAATACTATTTTTCATTAAATCGCGCCATCCGGGACCTGAGTCAAGGTGAAAATTAAGGAAGGGGGGGCATCATCACACGAGCCGGAACAATACGTTACCTTAAAAATTAAGAAACGTTGTTGCGGTCGATAACAGTAGGTGTGTTTGAGCGCGGGTCATAATACAGGCGCCTCTCGACTTTCGCACACAATTGGTTCCTGAAAGTGTGTGCGAATGTTGAATGTTCTATAATTAGAGGGATGTAAAAAAATATACACTAAAAAATGTTTTAAAGTATTTGATAGGAACAACATTGTAGTCTGAGGGCTAAAATCTGATGTCCCTGAGAGAGGGCAACTCCAGTAGCCTACTCGACTCACGATGTACCCTTAGAGGGGACATCCGACTGCAAAGGCTTAACACTAGAACTACCGACAATTATAGTGTACTTATTTGCATGGAAGAGATCAAATTGAAAATTACACGAAAAGATACCGAATACATTGGAAACAAATGTTTATTTATATTTTGTACAGAAAATCGTAGTAACTTTTGAAAGCTTTATCACATTGAATTTACAAGGCTGCTATGAATAATCACCAATTTGTCATTTTGACTACTTTGATAATTCTACTGTTAAAAAGTTGAATTTTTAAAAACGTGCAAAAGTCGGGGGTTGCCTGTCCGGCGATAAATCGATAATCAGAAAATTTCGCAAACCCGTAGTCCTTATAATTTAAATTAACTTTCTCTTCCGATTCAGCCAACCGATCTTTGAATCGAAATTCTTTCGTTAAACCTAACGGAATCCCTGTCCCCCGTGGATCCCTCAGGGATCGCGTGGAAGTATCGATGGAGTTGCCGTTGCCGAGACAAAGAGCGTTTTGCGGCAACCGTACAACTTCCGACCCCTCGTCAGGCCTTGATTTCTCACGAAATCGCATGCGGTGCCAAACTTTTCCCGGTGGATCGTTCCCGGTTATGTTTTCGCTGTCATCGCGTGGGTCCTCTAGGATAACCACGAAAAAAGGGGAAGAAAAAAAGTGTGCGAGCCAGAAATTATTGCGTGTCGACCAGTGATCTCGCGATCATTGCATTATCGGCAAAATTCGCCCCTGGTTATCAATTTTAATGGAAAGGGGGTTAAAAGAATGGAGCAAGTGAAACAGTTCTATACAGAGATCTATACAGAGAGTGTGTCCTTCGGACAGAAGATTCGGCGAACGACCCATTAGCATACATACAAACATATAAACATATGTAGTGTTAAAATAATAATATTTACTTATTGTTATGAATACGGAAATAGAATTAAAATATTGTGTATAAATTTGACTCTTCACACGACTCTGCTACACGCTACAACGTCTAGTTCAACACTGCTCTTTTCGGCCAGAGAAAAATCGCTAGCCCTTAGCCTTTCTCCCACCGCGTACCTCGGAAAAGTTCCTCAAGTATGGCCATATTTGGACATATTCCAAAAACATGACTATATTTGGGCATTTTTTGAAGGCCTTGCGCGTCGCCAAGGATTTTCCTCAAGCAGGCCTGAACTCTCGTTGTCCACCCCTCACTTTCTCTTAAACTATAAAATTAATTACGATACTACACATATAAACGGCATTGATAATAAAGTCTTACATGCTGTTGTAAAATGTCACAAGTATGAACTTTGAGTTCCAACAAATTTTATAGCGAGAATTCGCTGCTGAAGTAGACAAATGCCGAATTCTAGGAAGAGGGGTATCGGTACCGTTTACGAAAGTGTATGCTGCAGTCACATGCTGCTGACGAAAGAACCCTTTGCTCGAGAGGCGACGGGGTAAGGGGTGCAGAGAATAGAAAAGAGGATGGTGGAATTCGAGGATGGAAGATGGAACTGGAATCGCGAACGGTGGAAATTGGTCGCTTTGTCAGCGATCGATCACTGACATGGTTTTTCTGTTCTCTGTCGAGGACTGCAATTGCAGCGTATCCGGTTATTGGGCAGTGTAATACGCGAAGATGTTCAGAACGAAGACAATACGGAGTTATAATACAATGGAATACGGATGATCCGGCGCACTCGGCGATGCTGAATTGTCAGACATGGCGGATCGTTGAGCCACATGTATCCGCGTGTTATTGTAAATTTGTTCATTTATTCAATTTTGAATGTGAACGTAAAAAGAGTGTGATTCTGAACGTACTAATTACTAAGCTGTAAAGTCATTTAAGTTGTTACTGTTAAACATTTATCAATATTCTAATCACTTCACTTTTATTTTATTCACACCTGAGTCCCATCTCTCGTTCTACTAAAGTTGTTAAAGTAGAACTTTCCTATAATATTAATACTCGATATAATTGCAAAGAAACGCAATTTTATGGTAACTTCACCAACGAATCGCTGAAGTCTTAACGATAATCGTTTCTAAAAGCCACCCCAATCGATGTAACAGATCTGTATTCAACTGTGCCTAATTATAATAGTATGGATTTGCGTAAATACCCGCAGTTTGCTTATTAACAAGCAAACTTCAGGATTTTTTGAAAAATCATCCACAGGAATATGAGGGAACGAAGATGAAGCTGATCCTCTGTTTCGTTTATCGAACAGGGACAATACGCCGATCGTGGGTTTATTTCGGGGATGAGGAGAAGGTTAAAGGGTGGGAAAAGAGCGAGGCGGAGACAGGGGTCGACCGAGTCGGCCTCGTTTTTTAGCCACTATTATTTCGTCCGAGTTCAACGGATGGGGCCGCCAGCGAGTGCGCCGCGCGTTGCAATAAACCGTTGCGCCCTGCATGGATATTAAAAGCGGCATAAATATAAGAGTAAGGAAAGGAGGACCAGCAGCCCTGGATTGTGTTTCCAGCGGGGGAAAAAAACGAGAAGACAACGCAAATGGTTCGTGAAAATAAATGCAACGTGACGGAAACGAGCCCTTAGGAGGGATTTTTCGCGGCATGATTTTTCCAATTTGAAAATAACGAAGCACCGATGTGGAATCGTGCGGCAAAAAGTTGTGCGTTTGGACTCAGACAATTGTGGATTCAACTTTAATCAAAATCAAGGGCAAAAGAATTTTTTTAAATACAGTACATTCGTGATAATAATTAACCCTTTTCACTCGAAATTTCTTTTTCATTCATAATACCAATAACTCGAAGCAATTTCAGTGGAAAGATCGTATTCGCGTATAAGTAAATGATATGCGCGTTGAAAGAAAAGTCATTGTTGATTATGAATATAAATTTTATAATATAAAAAAAAACCAAGAGCGAAATATCCTATACACGATTTGTTTTCGTCCTACTGTTATGAACTGAAAGTTATTTGCATCGTCTCCATAGCGGAGCCCTCGAGTGCAAAGGGTTAAATATAGAGCATATGTCGAAAAATGAGGATAGGCACTCAAGACCTCGCACGGCTCAAGAGCGAAAAAGAAAGACTTTCATTTGTTTTTCCTCTCAATTTCCCGAAGTCGTCCGAAACGTTTGAGCCCACATATGCGTGGCTCGTGCATTAGGGTGCGTAGTGTTTAGTTTAGTTTAGTTTATTTCTTTATTGTTTTCCATCTAGGAATACAACTTCTCCGTATTACAATCATCTCTTTGGCTTATATCTAGCTTACGTTTATCCCATTCATACTGTTCACCGCCTTTTCCGCTCACTCTTCTAACCTACTTACAATTACTCTTTCTCTATCCCTTTCTCCCTTGTAATACACTTATACTCCTCCCGCTACCCAATAATAATACTAACGATCATACTAATATCTCCACCATACTAATAACATTAATCATAATCATGATAATAATAACAATAATAATAATAATGTAAGAGGAACCAGATAATCAGGGGTGACGATGGCCAAAGTGGTCATTAGGGCCACCATAAACCAGAGGTCCCCAATAAGGGTTGGGACCGAGTACGCGCGAGGCTCGGTCACGGCCGCTTGCACTTTCCAGGCCCGCATCAACGGCGGGTTTGTTTTTCGGGAAAGTGCAAAGTGGGGATGCGCCCATAAAAGCATGAGGAAAAGGGCATAGCCAGCTTTAGTAAGATAGAAACCGTATTGTACGAACGAGAGACGATTTTGTAAAAGAAATAAAGTAACCCTCACAATAATTAGGGTGCGTAGTGGATGGGGGTGTTCTCGAGAACTGCCGTCCTCTGGCATCACAGCCCTAGTATACCGTATCGCGGAATCGATTCGTAACAAGTGTTACCCGCATCCCCAGAGGGTTCATTACCCGTTTCGATTCAATTCGGCAGGACAACGTGAAGCGGCACGTTACGACGATAGGCGTCCAATCCAGAAAACAATCATGTTGGTTCGAGGAAACGAAGTGATGGTTTATTTGGCGGAGAGCGTGGACGGCCGGGTGAGGAGGGGGATGGCAGGGGCTGGGAGAGGACGTGGTTAGATCGGGAGCGTGGCACGATGCTGGCAATATATGGCGATTGTCCTCATCTTTCATCGCGCGAGGAAAGGTGGGCTTCTGGGGTAAGGGAGGTCAAAGGCGAGGGGAGAGGCGCGAAATGGAAAGCTCTCCTTGAAAGCTGTCGTCGGAAAATAGATACAGGTCGCTCATATACGACCTAGTTGCACGAACTTCCTCTTCCGTTTTCATCCCTCGCTTCTGTTTGATCCTTCACCCTTTTCCTCCCTCCTCCACTCGTTCTTTCGTCTTTTTTTCTCTACCTCTCTCTCTCTATCTCTATCTATCTATTTATCTCTCCGCTTTTTCCTCCTTTGCCGCGTTTCACGAATCACCGGTTGACCATCCAGCCCGATATGGATCTCTTAAGCCCCTCCCAGCTCTTCCTCGTTTTTCTACCCTCCCTTCGCGGACGTTGGCTCCGGTCGGCAAGCTGCGTCGAGAAGTAAAACGACTCGACCTGCCCCGTAAGTGTCCTACCTCTAGCGAGCTTCCGTTCTCCCGGGATCCGTTCCTGTTTCATTCACTTTGGACGCGTACAACACGTTAACCGGGGCTAATATCGAATAGACGAGGCGCTGGCTGGCTAACTTCCTAACGAATTTTGCAAGCTTATCTTGGCCAAGTATCGGAAACTCTTTAAGCGCCACGGTACGATGTTGTTAACAAGTTGTTGCTCGTTCCCCGCCGTTGCGAAATCCTCTTTCACGAATTTCGTTACATCGTGACTCCGTTTTTTGCCCTTACCCCGCCCCCTACCGATTCGTTGGATTACAGGCGCCCTTCGACTTTCGCACATTTTTTAAAATTCGACTTTTTAACACTAGAACTACCAAAGCAGTCAAAGTGACCAATTGGTCATTACTCGTAACAACCTTGTAAATTCACTGTGGTAAAGTTTCCAAAACTTACTATGACTTTCTGCAGAAAATATACCTAAAGATTTGTTTTCTATTCATTCGGTATTTTTTCATGCAATTTTCAATTTGTCTCTTCCATGCAAATAAGTACACTATAATTGTCGGTAGTTCTAGTGTTAAGCCGTTGCGGTCGGATGTCCCTTCTGAGGGGACATCAGACTTTAACCACCAGACTACATTGTTATTTCTATCAAATACTTAAAATCACACCTTTTGATGCGTATTTTCTTGCATCCTTCTATTTTCGAACATTCAGCATTCGCACACACTTTCAGGAACCAACCTGTACTCTAAATATCTGTCGCTTATTGACAGAAATTTGAGGAAACGGCGAGAAACTGTCTAAATTGTAGAAGTAATGTACGTAATGTAGTTTTGATTAGGTTTGAAGACGTTCCACAAGATGTAACGTCTCGTATATAATGCCTCGGTGTCGTTAAATAATGCATTAAACGTATCGGGGGTGAGTCCAGCGATGAGAAACCGTTTATCGAGCTGCAGATACACGGTTCCATCGAGCGAATCCGCTGGAACCGTGGTGATTTAGGTGAACGATTTAATGATAAATCTTCCCGATGCAACTTCGCCGGGAAACAAAACCGGCGGTCGACCAAGGATCTCACGATTTATTTAGTTGTTTATCACCTCCGACGCCGGTGCAGCAAATATTCAATACCTTCGAGTTCGAGGATTCACGTGCACCACGACTTTCACACTGTTACACTGTCACGATCTCTCATTCCTCTCTGATCGAACGGTAAATCTGCATTCTATGAATCACCGAACGTATACCGTCGCTAAATCCCCGTTCCAGACTGTTAATCCCAGTTTCCCATATTTTTCAACAAACTAACAATTATTCGAACAAATGCAAGTAATAACGTGGACGAATATTTTTTAACTAATCTGTATCTATTTGCATCTTTTATCTAGCCGACACTTAATTAAGCTACCTAATTAACAACCGAAAAGATGAATTTTAAATAGAAACCTACTCGTCTAGCTCTGAGAATACTCTTGTAACATTCACTTTACCCCAAACCGTTTTATCTATTATTACCTATCACGTACGTCGAATTTATTTCTCCGACATCTAAATCCTTGATCGACGAGCAAACGTCCGCGTTCAAACCATAACTGCCCCCAGCTAATGCACAAAATCAAACCAATATAATATAATGGAAGTGTTTATAGTCGACCAGTGAAGATCACTGTTTGCTTTCCTCCGCTTTACTAAGAGCATGCATCCATATTAAATTAGTTTAATACTGTCTTGGATAAATACATGTAAATAGTAAGAAAAAAAATTGTAATTTCATAGCAGTATTGACCACTCTGTACAAAGAATCAGAAATAAAACATAAGCATGCACATCGCCCGGCTCTGTTAGCCTCACAATTCTCCTCCTCTACTCAGCCGTCTCTCCTCGTCGTTCTACTATATAATCGTGCGCTAAGCACAGCTCCCACTGTTGTTACCTAATCAGATTTTCCCTCTCGTTGAACAGGTGCGATGAGCTAATGGCGTAACCGGGAACACGAGGCCCCGAAACCTTGGCCTCGAGTAGCAAGCCCGCCGCGACCACAGTGCACCGGTCGTTACGACTGCCATTGGTGCGCACGGCCCCGTGTCCGCCGAAACACGGTCGTCCAGGTACGCGTACGCGGGTGACGTGGACGTCGCCCGAAACAGCGACATGTCGTTCCTGCTCAGCCGAGGCGGCCGCAAGGGGCCCATCATCTGCTTCGTCGGCCTACTACTCGTCTTCGCGCTCTACCAGCTGGGCATCATCTGCGGCTCGATGAAGTACGTGCCCACGGCGATGATGGTCGCGAAAGAGGTGAGCGTTCTCTACTTTTCAGAATTCAATAGTTTGTTCCCTTTAACCGTGTTGTTATCTATATAGTATTGTCACGTTAAGTTAAACTTTTGGCAAACAAATTTCAACTTAGGGCAAATAAAGTTGATCTTTAGGCAAATGACATTAAACTTCCAGGTAGTATTAAATTTTATTTATATATAGTATTGTCATGTTAAGTTAAATTTTTGGCAAATGAAATTAAAGTCTGGGCAAACAAATTTAAACTTAGGGCAAATAAAGTTGATCTTTAGGCAAATGACATTAAACTCTCAGGTAGTACTAAATTTTATTTATATATAGTATTGTCATGTTAAGTTAAACTTTTGGCAAATGAAATTAAACTTAGGGCAAATAAAGTTGATCTTTAGGCAAATGACATTAAACTTTCAGGTAGTACTAAATTTTATTTATATATGGTATTGTCACGTTAAGTTAAACTTTTGGCAAATGAAATTAAACTCTGGGCAAATAAAGTTAATCTTTGGGCGATAGTAGGGTTAACGTTCTGTGGCGACCTTCCTACCCTCACCACTAGGAAGCATCAACCGACGACCATTTTCGCAAATACTCGAGTTTTTTTTTGTTGATTAATATAAGCCAAACTTATCGATGAAGATAGATAGTAGGTGTTACCTAGAAAGGTGATAATTAATAATACTTAATTATTTGAGAAGGGGGGAGAAAATATTTTCAAAAAACTCCCATTATGAATAGAACTCCCATCATAAATAGAAATTTCTCGCAAGTATTCGAGTCCGTCGCGATTGCTATATAAACGAGTTCTGATCTATCCTTTCCTATCCCTGTGTCTAAGGCACGAGCCTGTTAACTAGCCTTACTGATGAGTCCCACTAGCAGGCTCCAGACGAAACAACATCGCCTTTCCCCATTCCTTTTCCTTTACTACTCCTATTCTTTCACAACAGTCACAGTTCCAACTCAAATTGTACCTAATCCAAAGTCTATTCAAGCCTAGAAATACAACTCTGAACCTGAATCAATCAGAAGATCGTCTAAAAATTAATCATATCTGTTGCCACCTACAATCTTTCAAATTTCCCATCAGTTTAATGGTACATAGTTTTAAATTCTATTCGCTTCTTAATATTCGTGATAACTCTAAGGGTAACTCGGTCGTTGGCGAACTTTCGCGAGGCCGTCATGGAATGCGGGGTAACTTTTTACGAGCGCGTGCCTTCCAGCTACGTGGTAATTACGAATTAGTTTTATCCCAGTTTTCGCAAAATTGTCCTACAAACAGTCGGGGTTCCGTACGTGCCGCCAGAACAATCGTCGATGCCCGAACGGCCGGACAAACGAGTTCCGGGCAACTTCGCTCGCGTACGTGTTTCCACGACGAATGAAACGGCAAAATTACACGTTTCATCGAACAATGGGGAAACGAGTGAACGCCGGGGCGACGGCGCGAAGAATACCGGGGAAATTTCGCGCGATGAACAGAACGAGATCGACGGCCCGAATGAGAAGAAGGGCGGAGTGATTAATCGGGGAAAAATTAATTAACAAAAATTAATACGTTCCAGGTCGATCGAAAGCTGTTTATCCGTGGATACGAAACGTTTTGCGTATAAATGAACCTGTTTCGGTTGCGTTTTCCTACAAGGGATTGTGTTATATTAACCCTTTGCACTCCAAATTATTTTTCAATTTTATTTCCAATAACTCCTTAACACTATTCCTAGTACAACCGGTCAAATGACCGTTTTTAAAATTTCGATCAGAATTTCATAGATACAACGTAATTGAATCGCCTTTAAACTTTATACTTTTTCTCAAATATACGTATAATACATTTTTTAATATTCGCTTCTTTTTTCATTGTTTATTTTTTGAGAAAAATTTGTAGTCTCCCTTACGTGGGAATGTCGCGGTAGGAATAGTGTTAATATTTTAGGTGTTTTATTTGAAATTTTCTTCAAAGGACAATTCCTCGACTGATACTCATTTTAAACGATTTTTTTGTTTATTAATTATGTTAAACATAGCTCTCAAACTTTATTGTAACTTATGTTTCTAAATTTTTTAATTAAAAGATAAGTTTGCCACCGTCCATATTTAAAAGTGGCAAGTGTAACTCTACATAGGAATTACTGTGATAAAAATTGACGTCGAGTCATACTCGACAAAGGAGTGCAAAGGGTTAAATAATGAGCAACCGAGTCGCGGAACGAGAACAGTTTAAAACTGTGTAAAAACCTGATTAAAAATCTCTAACGCTCGTCAAGATCGCGTCGTTTAGGAGAGGAATTAACGGATTCCCGATCCACGTAACAAACGTACAGTACCTATCTGTGTCCGGCTTATTAGTCAATCGCAGGGGAACACGGAGATTTTGGTAATCTCAGCAGATCATCTTGTTACGGGTCTACGTTATAAGCTGGGAATCCCGAACAGCTGCGCGCTATGCTTGTCGGACAGCATTGAGCCGGATGATTAAGTGGTATCGTAAATATACAGTAGCGAACAAAAGTTTAAGACGACAGGACAATGAAAAACATAATTTTATGGTATGCAAATATTTATTTATTTATTTACGGATTATAAGACCATTGATTTACAGAGGTAAAAATACAGAGTGCATTCGATAAGATTACAAAGGATTATTAAGTTGACAATGAAATTTAGTGTAAGATTGATTAAAAAAGTCGAGAGATGCCGAATAATTATTAACCACATTGCAAATAAATGTAATAGTATCAGAATTTAAAAAGCGAAAAATGTATTTTATTGGTATGAAAGTGTAAGTAGACCTGAGAGATCTTGAGGGAAATTTGCACTTGCTAAGAGCTGTTTACAATTAATGTAATAGTTAATATAGTTCATATATTTATTTTTATCGTCATTATGGTAGAACACGATTTATTGATTAGCGTAGAATACAAAATAAAAAGTACGGGGTTCTATTTAAAAAATCAAACGTAACCTTTACAGAACTCTTCCTGATCATCTTATGGTTGAACAATTATAATCATAATATGTCCTACTTAATATAGTACAATTTTCACTTGAAACATTTTTTCGCTTTTTTAATACTTGCAAAAATTAATCGTGCGTAAATATTTAAAATGGACATGCTATATGTGATGAATTATTAATTCTGAGATCAACGCCATCTCTTGTTTTGTCACTGGAAACTACCACTCGTTAATAGGAACATAGAAAGGCAAGGAGGTCGTAGATTTTAAGGCGCGTTAATTCTACGACCTCTTTGTCTTTCTGTGTTCCTATTAACGAGCAGTAACTTCTAGTGGCCAAACAACAGATGGCGTTGATCTGTAAATTAAAAATTCATTACCTACAGTACGTTCGTTCTACATATCTACACACGGTTACTTTTGTAAATATTAAAAATGCAAAAAAATGTTTCAAATAAAAGTTCTACAGTATCAAAGAGGACACATTATGATCATAATCGTTCGACCTTAAAAGGCTACCTAGAAGAGTCCTGTAAAGGCCACATTTAACTTTTAAACTTTATATTTTTTATTAAGTATTCTTACAATTGCCTGTAGATATTTAAAACGGACGCATCTCATTAACCCTTTTAATGCCGAACGACGATACATCATTGGGTATGCCATGGCGCCTAACAATTTGCATCACGAGAGAGCTCTATCTCAAAATAAATTTATAAAACATTATAAATGTTTCAATTTTTTCTTTTATTCCGTAATATGCTTCTTGTTGAATTTTGTGAATATCATTCTTACTTCTGTTTTTAAGAGCTTTTTCCCAAACCTTAGCAAATTAGTTAAATTTGCTCGGCACTAAAAGGGTTAAGCAAGTGCTAGATTATAATTTTTCTCGTTGCAACGTGTCGTTGCAATTTACGAGCTTCAAGTATGCGGTGTTTGTTTGTTCTCGAAGAAAAATCGAAGTTTACTACGAGGAAACTTCTCAACGCGATACAGCAGTAACAGACACCAATTCCTTCGGGGGTAAAGAGAAATAGTCGTCGTCCAATAGCCATTCCACGGCGGGATAGCTCGAAGGAACGAGCTATTAGCCCGATCGCTGAAGCATGAAGCGGGCGGTCGTAGGTCGTTTCACGGCGTCCCCGCGAGTTCTCGGGGAAAATTTCAATGGAGATCCCGTGGAATTGGTAGAGAGGACGCAATTACAGCAACGGACTTTATCGTGCGAATTAACCGCGTCCCGGCGTCTCTTTCTTCGACCCGCTCGTTCTCCGTGTCCGTCCTCGACGCAGCCAAGGTGACGACAATTAAATTTGCCCGAACTTTTTCGTTCGCTCGTGGAAAAATTCCTTCACCTCTAATTCGACGAGAGCGCACGGACACCGGGATAAAGTTCTTTATATCGTTGTCACCGGGAAACTTTGCTCCCCCCCCCCCTCGTCTTTATTCTGGAATTCCTCGGGAACCCGTTTCGTCTGGCGATCCATTCGATCTACGATCCGTCTTAAAGATCGCGAAACTTAACGCGTTCGTCGTCAACGTTTAACACGGTCACTGCGGCGACTGTTCTTCGAGAGATTACCTATTTCGTGGAATTTTGCATTAGCAGCGGATCTAGAAAGACGGATCACTAAAAGTAATAAAATTTAAGAGTACTATTTAAAGAAATTTCTTACTTTTATTATTCACAGAGAGAGAGAAAGATGGTAGGGTTCAGATATGGGTAATACAAAGTGAAGTACTTAGATATTATTATATATTTAGAATAGTTTAATAGTGTAGAAAAAAATTCTTAAAGTTATTTATTATTATGTAAATTCTAATTCAACTCTGCTATGCGACTCTATGTTTAATCCTCAGCTCTTCACGATCCTTGATATCTATCCATAATTTGTCATAGATACTCGCCACACTCATCCTTCCACACAAACGTTCTTTCTCATATCCCATGCTCTATGATAACCGTTCCATCACAATTCGATGATACGAAACTAACAAGCATCGCACGATTTTTCATCGCATCGCGTTGCTTCACTCTTCGAAGACTCGGTCGCTAACACACTCGAAGGGACAATCTTCTCTTTTTTCCCCTTTCGATTTTCTTGTCCTGCCTCTTTCTCCCAGCAGGCCTGTTTACCCTGTCACGCCGATGGCCGGCGGAATCAAGGAACTTTTAATCGAGTTTTCGACGCCAGCCCGCATTATGGAAACAATTAATTACCACGGACAAGGGACGCGGCGATGAAACGCGAAGGAAAATCGATCGGACAGGCAGAATATGACGAAGGTTGCCGCCGCGTCTGCGAGGCGCCAACGAGAACGGACTATCAGGTTTCCTGACGGTGAACTTTTAATTTTCCGCGACCCTCGCGAAAATCCGGCCGCGGGGTTGCGTAGACTTTGACAGGCGCCGCCGCGGGTCCCTATGCATAACTTATGAGGAAGGAAAATCGGTGATGTATATGTACCCAGGCTCGCGCTGCGAGCTCATATTGTGGCTTCGAGGAGGGCAGGAATTTCCTTGAAACTTCGTTTATGCCGTGGAAACTTTGAAATTGGATTTTTGTTCCCCGGGATTAGTCGTGACGAGAGAGATACGTCAGCGTCACTTTGGTGCCGTCACCTAGAACCACCCTTTCGAGAAGACGTCGAGCAAAAGTGACGGAGAGGGGCAGAGAGAGAGAGATTAATAGAGAGAAAGAGTGTGAGTGGGTGTATGTGTGTGAGAGAGAGGGGGGAGAGAAAGGAGAGAGAAGGAAAAAGAAGGTGGAGAGGGAGAGGGAAAGAAAGAGAGGGTGAAAAGGGGAGAGAAAAAGAAAAAGAGATGGATGAGAGAGAAGGAGAGAAGGGACAGAGGGAGAATAATAGAGAGAGAATGAATGAGTAAGTGTGTTTGTATGTGTGAAAGAGAGAGGTAAGGGAAAGAGAAGGTGAAGAGGGAGAGAGAAAGAAAGAGAGGGTGGAAAAGGGAGAGAAAAAGAAAAAGAAAGGGAAAAGGGAGAAGGAGAGAAGGGAGAATAATAAAGAGAGAATGAGTGAGTGAGTAAGTGTGTTTGTATGTGTGGAAGAGAGAGGTAAGGGAGAGAGAAAGGAGAGAGGGGAGAGGGAGAGAGAAGAAAAGAGAAGGTGGAGAGGGAGAGAGAAAGAAAGAGAGGGTGGAAAGGGGAGAGAATAAGAAAAAGAGATGGATGAGAGAGAAGGAGAGAGAGGGAAAACAATCGAGAGAGAATGAGTGAGTGAGTAAGTGTGTTTGTACGTGTGAAAGAGAAAGGTAAGGGAGAGAGGGAGAGAGAAGCCAGCGAGAAAATTGTGATTTTATCTTCAACACGGATTATATCCGATTAATTGCTCTGTCATAATCAAAACTCGATGTCTCTAAGTCGATTAATCGATTCTGGTTATCGGGACGAAACTTTTCTCGCAACCACTTCGCGTAGCCCCACGTGATCGATGAACCGCGCACGGCGGCCAAGACGCGCCTGTTCGATTTAATGGCCGATTAACGTGGCTGAGAAAACTCTCTCTGTTTCGTGAGAAAAGTGCCAGCCACTGTGACGCTGCTCGTGATTCGACTTTTCTGTCGAACAGCCGTGGAAAAGACCGAAGATCCGGGGCGAACTCTTGGAAACTGTAAGGGGTTGAAAAGAAATCGCGCTGCATTTTCAATCGTCCGAAAATCGGATCAACCGTTATCATAATTCTACCGTCGAACATTAAATTGAGAAGAGAAATAGTTCTTTGTCTGTTAAAATAACAGAATCACTTTTAACCATTCACACCCCATTCTTCTGCTTTTATATCCTTCAGAACTCTCTTTCCTTGCCAACGCACGTACATTCTTCAAGCGACGAAAGTGTATTTTATAAAGAGGAATAATAGGAGGCCGACGAAGGAAGCAGGTTAATAAAAAAAGAAAAAAAAAATGAAATGGACCAAGTTAGAAACTCCACTTCCGGCCACACGAAGGGAGAGAGAGAGAGAGAGAGAGAAGCGTGGAAAGTAAATCAAATTTTGAAGGCTATAACTCACAGCGACGCGAGTTCGCCGACGATGAGGCGAGAGATTTAAAAGTTCGAAAGCTCGTGATTATTCGACCCCTCACCTACCCCCACCTCCATCCCCCTCGTACCGTTGCCACCGGTTAACCCGCGAACTGCCTTGACTGTGTGCCCCCAGCTCGACGAACAGGCAAGGAGAAACACGACGGATCGATCGCGCTCCGAATTATCTTGTTACCGAACGAAGGGGTGAACGATGGAACCGAAGCGACGACACTTTTCCCGCGGAACACGCCCCTCGACTTCTAACGAGCCGCTGGTCGCTCTAATAAATAGATTACCGTCAATGGGTATGCTTCGTATTAAAGTCCCCTTTGTCGTATATTTAACCGTGACGCAAACTAAACAGGTAATACGTCGGAATGTGAGGGTTACTTTATTTCTTTTACAAAATCGTCTCTCGTTCGTACAATACGGTTTCTATCTTACTAAAACTGACTATGCCCTTTTCCTCATGCTTTTATGGGCGCATCCCCCCTTTGCACTTTCCCGAAAAACGAACCCGTCGTTGGTGCGGGCCTGGAAAGTGTAAGTGGCCGTGACCGAGCCTCGCGCGTACTCGGTCCCAACCCTTATTGGGGACCTTTGGTTTATGGTGGCCCTAATGAACACTTGATTATCTGGTTCCCCTTACAGGAAGTTGAGCTGGAACTATTCAAATACCCGAATAATGACGTCGCGAAGTATATCCGTGAGCGTGGATTTCGGATATTCAAATTTTTCCCCGGAAAAATGGTAAAGGCATAAAGAATTCATTTTTCTATTATCTAAAATTATCCGGATAATGATGCCACTAACTGTAAGTGAACTGGTAATATTCGAAGATTCGAATATTCGAATAACAGTTAATGACGTGAGGAAGTATTGTATTTGCGATCCGAATTTTGAATATTCAAATCGTTTGCCCGGAAAAATGTGAATATTGAAGTAGCGGTTACAAGAACATGGAAGGCACACAAAATTGCTTTGTTTATTGTATATTTTTAAACCTGCGGATTATTCCTTCAGTTTGCTTCGAATTATACTATAAATAATCGAATATTCGGATTTCAAACTGGTCTGAAGGTTTTAAGGGAACCTGTGGACGATTCGATTGGTCTGAAGAAAGAATGACCGAGGCTGAATGAGCTGAGAATGGCCGAGGAAACGTGACCTTCTAACGACCAAATGCACTCTTCCACCCCCCAACCCTCTCCGCAGCATCGTTACTTCCGCGTTTCCCTTTCGAACGATAAATAAACGTCCTTTTGTCCCGCCGAGGGAACCGTTTTTCCGAGAACAAAACAATCGGATCGTCAACGAGTGGCTTCCGGGGTCCCAACCTCCGGCGAGAATCATTTAGAAACAACCCGACAAGCCGGGGGCGAAAAACGTCACAGGTTGCCTCTGCCTGCTCGTTTATGCAACGTTAAGCGTGCCAGCCGGGGACGAAGAAAAGGGTTGAAGAATGCACTGCCGCGAGGGGGGGACGAAATCGCTGCTGAAATTCGCCTCGTCAACGCGCAACGAGCTTTCGTTCTTTTTGCAGCAGCTTCATGGCGGTGGAGGGCGAAAAAGGGGGGCAAGAAACTGTGCAAAGAGAGAGAAAGCAACAGAGATAGAGATAGATAAATAGATGGAGAGAGAGAGAGAAGGTGAGTGAGTGAGTGAATGGGTGAATAAACGTATATGCGTATGTGTAAGAGAGAGGGAAGAGAGAGAGACCAAGAGAAAAAATGGGAGAGAGAAAGCAATAGAGATAGAGATAGAGATAGAGATAGATAAATGGATGGAAAGAGAGATAGAGAGAGAGTGTGTGTATGTATGTGTAACAGAGAGAGAGAGAGAGAGAGAGAGAGAGAGAGAGACCGAGAGAAAAAGTGAGAGAGAGAAGGATAGAGGGGAGAGGGAGAGACCAATAAAGAGAGAGCGAGAGAAAGAGTGAGTGAGTAAGTGCGTGTATGTGTATGTGTGAAAGAGAAGGAAAGAAAGGGGGAGAGAGAGAGTGCAATAGAGCGAGAGAGAGAGAGAGAGAGAGTGAGCGAGAAAGAGCGGGGGGAGAGGGAGATGCTACATGCGTGAATACGCGGCTAAGTTCGCCGGTTGCTGGCGGTGAACGTTGGCGAACGGAAGAGAAACGAGTTTCTGTCAGACTCACCCTTCGCGCAACATAAATCGCGTCGGTTGAGCTTCACGCGTGCTTTTCCTCCGTGTGCTCCGGGGCTGAAAGCGGAAGAGAACGAAAGGCCGGCTGTCCGCGCGGGCCGAGCAACGGGGCCACCCCTGGTTACACGAGAAAATGCTAATTGCGAAATGTAGTTTTCTCTTTTTCCGCTCTTCCCTTTTATCTTGCTGCGCCGCGTCCCCTTTCCTTCCCAACGTGGCCGCCTGTGGGCGACGCGTAACAAACACGGCGAAGCAGCAACGCGCCTTTGTTCCTAAAAACGAGGGCTTATTTCATGGGGACGATCGAGGAGGTTCGCCATGGAACCATCGCGCGGCTTAACCCGTTGCGGTCTCAGCCGAGGAAACGTTTGTTTCACGACTTAAACGATTCTCTTCGAATTCTATCCGTTTTGTGACAGTTCGTTTGCCATCATAAATCTAGCACAACGTATTTTCTATTTTGCGAAAGTTTTACCCAGGCCTGGATAATGTCTGTCGACATATGACAACTAGACCTAGGTGAACTTAACCCTTTGACTGCTAAAGGCGTATATATACGCCTTCATAAGTCCATCAGTATATACGAAAGGCGTATATATACGCCCTCACAAATCCATCAATATATACGAAAGGCGTATATATACGCCCTCACAAATCCATCAATATATACGAAAGGCGTATATATACGCCCTCTGTATTTTGTTACTATAACACCTTTATTACTGTTTTACCGATTAATTCAATATGGAATTTATTGTCCTATGCAACCTAGCAATTAAATATGCTATTATTATTTGTCATTATTATTTTTTAAACCCTAAGAATGGTATCAAATTTCCGGGTACTGTTTTGGTCACTAGTCAGTGGACAAGTCACAGCGACTGACAAGCGAAAAACTCGCCGTCCATATTGATGGATTCGTCCAAGAGCGCTCCGCAGTCAAAGGGTTAAGATATGTTGTAACAAAATACTGTTCTTGGGAATTCTTTTCTTATTATCCTTTTCTTCCTGTACGTTTTTTCTACCAGTAATTTTAAATAGCACTGTTATGTCGCACGCAGCATAACAGTAGGTTACTCTCCAAATTTTTGCGGAACTGTTTTTGGGATGCCAGAGAGAAGGGTAGCCCTTAAGAAGGGTAGGAAAAATAGGGTAAGGATAGAATAGAAAGAAGTGCAACTAGAGAGACAGTGTAGTTAGAAAAATCGGAAGAAAAGTGAAAGTATGTACCGAAGGGTTTGTGTCGGCCCAGTCACGAAATAAGAACAAAGGGATGACCGAACTCTAACGAAACTCTTGCTTATTCAAAGAGACCATAAATTAATAATTAGGAGACTATAATTAGTAATTTATGGTCTCCTTAAATTAGTTTCCGCAAGAGTTTCATCAGAGTCCGTTCATCCCTTTGTCCATATTTCAAGACCGAGCCTGCTACATGCACAAATTACTCTAATTCGACAATAATAAATAAATTATTGCATTTGAATACTTAAAAATTAAGTAAAATAACGTATAACACACATATCTTTAATTTAAATTAATTTTCAAAAATCTGCTTCATATAAAATTTTACAGGAGAACGTTTTTATTCAGTATCTCAAAGTTATACTTTTTGCACACAGCAGATATCGATTTGACAACAACAATAAATAATATTTAAGAACTTCGCTTTGCTTTCGCTTACACCTGAACCCTACTACCATCTCATTAAAATAACAGTAAAATTCCTACTCATCAATTATACAATTCTCACGTGTCGGTGATTCGTGCGCCACTTCGAGCGCACAAAGTATATTCTTCGTCTCGAGCAAAAGTCGCGCTGGGCGTTTCGTTTGAACCTTTGCCTCTATCCCCAACGGTATAACCTCGTTTCCAATTAACGGGCAATTAATTATTTTTGCTAGGGTGCCGCGCGATCGGTATAGTAATTATTGGAGCAATACGACTACCAATTAGAACGTTAATTACCGGTTTTTATTAGAAGATCGTTACCGAGCCAGGCATAAATTTCGCCGGCGGCACATCAGGCGTTGGGCTTACACGCCCTTTCGAATAAAAGCACGGGGGGGGATGAAAAACGGTGGACGGGGGATGGTGCAAATTATTTATTCGCTTGTCTGTTCGTTCATTTATTTATTTAGTAGTTAACTCGCACACAAACGTTCGTTAAAAATAAAAAAGAACCGCGCATAAGTGATTACAGCAGTTTGTTATAAGATGGAAGAATAACGCCAGATAAGATGGAAATTAAAATAAGATAAAAGTGGTATACAATGAAATAAATGAAATGAAGTAAGGCACAAAATATTTATACATTTGTAGGGTACGTATAAAGGTCCCTGTACCTGGGTAGATAAAATAAGCGTACTTGACCATTATTGCCGGCACTGAGCGAAATCATCGGGCCGGCGTAATGGAATGGTCCCAGGGATTTTCCCTGGCCCCCCTTTCCCAGTTTTTCTGGAAGGTTGTCGTAGCGTCCCTTTTCGGCGTGAGCCGAAATGCGGACGCCTAAACAAGTAGTTAGCAGCTAACCGCCAATACAGGCACTTCTGCACTTCTCGCGACTTCTTCATGTAATTCAATGTTATCTTTCTGCGTGTTTGTTTGAGTATTAATAAATAGTTTATCGCCGTTAATATCTCTTTTTATACCCAGTTCAAGATCCTAACATCCTAAACATTTTTGAGAGAAATGCTAATTAGAAAAAGCACTCTTCCCGACAACGTCGAAAATGTACCAGCGTGCAGTTCGAGAGGGTCGCAAGGAATCGAACGTAACGAGTAGATCGCGAATTTTTATGCATTTATTGGAAATACATTTTCCGCGCGTAATGTGCAGAAATATAGAAAACATCTAAGATGAACCGCAAATTATGAAATTTACATTTAAGTGAAACAGGTGAGCGCTTAAATTCTGTCTGTTTGCTTGTTCTTATAAAAATCTGAATTTGCATAAACAATCTAGTAACGAGAATCCGTCGGCAACGTAATGGGTCACGAAATTGTAGGTCGTAATTCAATTTCAGTTTCGGTCGCGATATTAACGAGTGGCCGAGGAGGGGAGGGGGTCAACATTTATTAATAATCATGGGGAAACGCAATCGACGATCGGATGAAACGATAAAGTTCTTGATATAGTGTCCGATTAATCGAGTTCTCCCGTCAGTCGGAATATTATCCTGCTTCGCATTGATTGCGGCTAATTAAACCATTCAAAACGGCTGTTAATTTTGTCGTGTCCCCCCATCAAAGAGACCATCGTGAAATTCATCGCGAGTCATTAACGCGGCCGAGCTGCTCCCATCGAGAGGGAAATTCAGGTTGTGAAAACGTTTTGATAAACTACAGTACCAGCCGCCCACGGAATCGCGAAATTTACACGTGACGCGTGCGTTAATCATGCAACGGCACAATGGGTCTCCGATGACCCCGGACGGGACGCTGATTTTTATCGCGAAATAACTGCAAATGTAAAACTTCCTGCACACATTTTTCGAATGCTCGAATTTCACACCATTAACCCTTTCGCTACTACGGGCGACAATAGTCGCTCTTCATAAAATGTTGCGTATGCATTTATACGGTTCTCGAAGTGTAATTAACCCTTTGCACTCGGCTGTCCCCTCTCATGGGACATCGTAATCCTAGCATATGATAGTTTTGCAAATTTTCAGACGTTAGTTCAGACCCGGACGTTAAATAGTCATATGTGTAAATTTTAATATACGACTTAACTAAACTAAATGAAGTTTAATATACGTGAATCATAGTAAATATTTCGAATTAGAGAATTTTTAAAGTTAGTATTGTTAGACGACTAACGGTCACCTCTCGAGTGCAAATGGTTAGAAGTGTGCATGTTAAGACGTTATAAATACCTTGTTTTGAGAAAAAAATTTTTTATTTTCGAAAACACCGTCAAAGCAGCTCAAGTTGTAATGAACCGTGCGGTTTTGTCGCGGCGGCTAGCAGGAATCACGTTTTTAGGTGAAACAGGCTGAAATAAAAGCAAAAGTACCTTGAAATTCTGAATACAGGCGCCCCTCAACTTTCGCACGCAATTAGTTCCTGAAGATATTGGATACATAGAAAAGAAATCTTTATTTATACTTTCTGCAAAAAGTCATAGTTAATTTTGGAAGCTTCACCACAGTGAATTTATAAGGTTGCCATGAATAATCACCAATTGGTCATTTTGACTTTTCTGGTAGCTCTAGTAGAAAACAAATCTTTATTTATACTTTCTGCAGAAAGTCATAGTAAATTTTGGAAGCTTCACCACTGTGAATTTATAAGGCTACTATAAATAATCACCAATTGGTCATTTGACTATTCTGGTAGTTCTAATAGAAAACAAATCTTTATTTATACCTTCTACAAAAAACCATAGTGAATTTTGGAAACTTTACCACTGTGAATTTATAAGACTGCTATGAATAATCACCAATTGACCATTTTGACTATTCTGGTAGCTCTAGTAGAAAACAAATCTTTATTTATAC
>JAOPTO010001566.1:0-21668 GCA_033822845.1 Tetrapedia diversipes | reverse complement strand
GGTGAAGCGAGCGTGCCGAAACTTGAGACCTATCTTACGACCGAACGCAAGGTAGTCGTGCCCGTATTTACTTCATGCGATGGAACTCTTGTGAAATTCAATTGAATTTGAATCAAAAACTTTTAAAAAATATTTTAATTATCACATAAGATTAAAATAAATTCTGAATTGTAGGCAATTTACTAATGAATGGAGCCTTTGTATAGGGAAGAGCGGCAAAGAATAACACTGCTTTCGTTAGGCGACCGCGGATTAGGTTTCGAGGTGTCGCCGTGTTATTTTTTCGGGGCCGCGTGATCTTCCGGCGCCGTTGTAAACAACTCCTGCGTTGTAGGGATAAACAGTCGCGGCCGTAAATCTGATCCCCGAAGAAAATGTGGACGGCGATATCCTAGATGAAAACGCGTGGGGATATCGAAGGCGGGCATTTTTCCGAAGGTCCTGATTGGTAAGGACAGGAACCGCCTATCAGGCCCGAGGCAAATAAATAGGAAGCCTCGCGATAATTAGACACAGTTCGTTTTATATAGTTCGTTTTTCGTTAAGAAGTAGTTAGTTCGTTCATGAGAGAGAGTTCGTTAATAGTTCGTTTAGAGTTCATAAGAGTCGTTGCACTAGCTCGTACTTTAAGTAAAAGCCCATCGGCCAATAGAATAATTACCTACAGAATAAGTAATAATAATATAATTAATTAATAACGAAATAAAAATATGTGAAAGCAAATCCACGGTAGTAGTATTTGAACTCAAATAAGTTTTCTGATTATCTCACTAATATCAAACTTAAAACTGAAAGACACAATATAAATAAACAATTAAATATCAATTTTGCCCGAAATTAAGACCATGAGTCAGACTCGTGATATTCATGTTCGGCCTGAAATGTCGAGTACGAGTCAAGCTCGTGATATTCGTGTTTGGTCTGGAACTGAACAACGAGTCCGACTCGTGACATCCATGTTTGGCCTAAAATTTTCATCACGAGTCAGACTCGTCAAAATAGTGCAAGGGGTTTAAATCTACGCAATACCACAGTTAATACAGGTATTAACACTTTGACTACCACATTAACACTACTCCTACCACGATTGGTCAAATGACCGTTTTTAAAATTTCGATTAAAATTTCATAGATACAACGTAATTGAATCGCCTTTAAACTTTAGACTTTTTCTCAAATATACGTATAATACATTTTTCAATGTTCACTTCTTTTTTCATTGTTTATTTTTTGAGAAAAATTTGTAGTCTATCTTACGTGGGAATGTCGCGGTCGGAATAGGTATACGTGACGTGTCGGTAGGAATAGTGTTAATCATTAAAAACCGAAAGTAATAACAATACTTTTAATAGTCACTAAAAGAGTTATATACTTTTACTAGTTACTAACACTACCATTGAACAGAATAGAACATACAGTAACTCATGAAATTAATCGAATAGTTAAGCTACATGTTTTATCAAACACAACTAAGTTTTAATAATTTATTATTTCTCTGGTAAGTGTTCTCTTCTATCTCTTCAGCATTTCTCAATTAATTATTGTAATTTATAATCAGCAATTATAACTCGTTCAAAGAAAAGTATTCAATCAATTACGTAAGTCATTGTACATAATAAATAAACATAAATCAATAATGAATGAGGCATCAAGAAAAATGAATGTGAAGTGTATTTAAATAGTTTCGTTAAGTAGAAGAGTAAAATTCTGTTGCAATTTATTCCCCAAACGTTACGAAAACCTATTAAAAAGTCCTCGAAAGACAGAGACTCGAAAGGCTCGTTTGAAAAACTTTGGAAACAGTAATGGCGATATTAACGTGGAGGGGTGTGCATTTGTCGAAGAAGAAGCACTGGGGTCTGTGTCGGTGAGAAAGCAGACAAGCACGCGTTTAACAATGTTTGAGTGCCGGGGAAAGTTCGCGATCGAAGCTTTCGAGAATCCTTACAGGATCCTAGCCCGAGGCTTAAATGGACCACGCGATGTCACGAGGAAAAGGATGCCGAGATTATTTACTTGACTTTAGTCGGACTCTCGTTATCCCATCTCCTGTTCTCCAAGAAGCACGAATTTTGCCATGCTCGCTTAATACTTGCATTTAATATTCTACATCATCTCGTCTGCCATCAGTAGCATTAGTGCTCGAGAAAGTAACCAAGTCGAAGTTTCCATTGGTTCGTAGTGGCTAATTTGAATATTTGAATTGGAAGAACATGATGGAGTTTTAATCTGCGGGGGAATAAGTTTCGGGAATTAAAGGATCCACGTTTTCTTTATCTTAATTGGATCGTTTCGAGGAGTATTTATGAAACCTAAGGAATTATTATTTGGTAATTCTAGTTTGGATTCAGTCCTTCACGAAAGTCTATGTTTCCGAGATATTCTGTTTGATGTTAATATTCTTATATTAACCCATGATCATCCTGTATAATTGTTTCAGCTTTATTTCTCTTATTTATTGTAAAATCTTCAAAAGATATCACAATTTTGTTATTAAAAACTGAAGGCAAATTTGTTACAATTATTAGTAGACTGTAGATTTGTATGAAAATTTTAAAACTTTAATTTCAGTAAACTAAAACAATCATACGTAATTATCAACAGAACGAATTACTAATCGAACAAATTTCATTCAGCTCCTTAACCAGTGTAATTATAAAAGTTACACTAACTTCTGAATGGTCTCAAATACAAAAATTAGAATGTAAATTAGAAACATACTTTAAGTCGTATGTAAGAAAGTTAAAAGACGAATTTTTACAAAGTTCGCCTCTTTCAAGCAAGACTCCTGGATTCAGTCCTGGAAGAAACCCAAACACTGTCGCCCGAGGGTTAAGTTAAAGTTTTTCTTCGTATGAGGCGTTTAGGGTAGTAAAAGTAAATTGAACAAACATATGTTTCCAGCAAAATGCTTTTCATCTATTTTTCACAAAAGCGACCTCAAAAGAAGTACATATATCACGAAACATGTTAAACCTTCGTCAACAGTGTTTTGTGTAAAGTTTTTACTAAATCTTTGACCGGAAGGACTTGCACTCTCCTTGTTAGTGGTATGTTTCCTTTATATTACCAGTAAACCTCTTTTGATTTTAATCACGCACCCCATGAGGGACTGTTAAAAATAAATTCCACAGTTAAATGGTTAAACCGCGGCGCGTTTGTACCTAGAGTAGCGGACAAAAGTTTAAGACCAAACAGTCAACGAAATTAAACTAATTTATAAGGAATAGCATGATAAACAAAATTTGCATTCTGTGCTAATCAATCAATAGTCTTCTACCATAATAACAATATAAAGGTGCTAAATTTCCAATTGTAATATTTTTAAATTTTAGTATTACTTATGTAAGATGCCGAATCCGCGAGTGAGAGAATGAATGGGGATGTGTGTGAGTGTGTGTTTTTAGCGTTGGTCATTTGTTCTTCCACGATTAGCCTTCTCGAATTTTCCATGGCAGTTAATCCTAATGCGTACAAAGGACCTTCTTGAACATTCAATGTTGGTAACCATCACCAACTATCTTAATGCATATAAAAGAGAGGTGCGTGCCCACCGAGCGACATTCGACGATTTAACAATCTACGATTTTACGTTCGCGGATTTAACGATTTTGTGATTGACGATGGGACAATTCAACGACGCGACAATTCTATGTACATTCAAGTTTCTAATAAATTGATTAAAATAAATATTCTCGTACTATATGCCTGACCCACAAATAAATCCTACAACAATAAAAATGAACGTACAGTCAATATTTGCAGACTATAAAACTATATTCTACATTGTTCTCACGTCTTAAACTTTTGTTCGCTACTGTACTATCTCCACTCATCGCGCTCTTCGATCTCTCCACCAGCTTGCGTTTTCACGTGTCTGTGCATCGATAATCCCAGCAGTCGTTCGAGATTTATTTGACAAAATAATTCTGCCAGTTTCGACAGCCCTGGGAATAAATCCACCCGCTTTATGGATTCGGATCGGTTATAATTAACGCGCGGCGACGACAGAGTTGAAAGCGGTTGCGGCGATTTAGTTTCGCGTCGAACGAAATGGAACGTGCACAGAGGTTTGTCGGCTAGAGAAGGACTGTGGCGCGGGAGGAGGAGGAAGGGCGTCTCTGAGCGTAACCGAAAATTCGCGCGTCCAGCGCGTAACAATGGCCGCTGGAAAGTACAGAGCGGCGAGAGCCGGCAATTTCGCCCTGCCATTTTCGACCTCCACTTTCGTCCAGTGGCGTGGACGCTGACACGCGCGTCACCGGGACCAAGCCAGCCGTGCAACCGACCCCTCTCGAACCCTATTGTCGAAAACTTTCTCTTAATGCCCTCTTAGACCCTTAACTCGTCTCTGTTTCGTTCCACGAGCCGCATTACAGAGAGCTGTTGAGGGGGAAAACGTTTGGATCTGAGTGTTTGTATCTGAGGGGTTGGAACTTGAAGAATTTTTGGGGTTGGGCGAAGAACGGATAGACAAGAATGTTCCTTTGTGATTGTGGTCGAGACTGAGTGCACGATGTGTTTGAAGAATAACGAAACATAAGCAGTTTAAGACAAGATAAGAAACTGCATGTGATCGGCGCATGAGTAATGTCTGTATTATCATATTTATTTGTTTATTTATTTATTTATTTATATAAATGAACGGGATAAACCCTTTGTGCTACAATAAAAAAGAAAAAAAAAGATATCGGTTATGTAACATATAACATAACATTATATGAGTAGTATCTGTTGGTCACAACTTTAAACTTCTATGAAAATATACGAATTAGTCATTTTGACTACATTGATAGTTCCAGCGTTAAGACCAAGAAGGTTCAGGTGTACGTTTATTGTTAACCCTTTGGGTGCTAAATACTCCTAGTAAAGAGTTCTTTGCGTGGATGACGCTCTATTAGCAATTGTGTTACTCTAAATGGGAGATCGGAAAAAATTGACAAACGCACATACTTAGCTTTTGTCAAACGTATATCCGCGTCCATAGCAGTCAAAGGGTTAAATAACGCGACGGAATTACAAATTTTCCACTGAGAAATGGCCATTTAGGTAACTCCTGCCGCAGCACCGATCACGATGACTTTTAATTTATTTCTGTTGACTTGTCTCGTTGGACAGAGTATAGTTTATTTTGAATTATCATAGCGGGTGGGAAGCAGCTTAATCTCTAGGCAATAGCCCCTACCCACTGATTTATTCCCTGTAACACAATCTAGTCGTCATACGATATCCATTACCTAATCAACCATTCCCTATTGCTAGTAACTGTGTGACAAAAACCATGTAGGGTTCCCATTTTCTCTGTATAAAAACCTATGTGCCTAGTAAAGAGCAGTCGGTCTGCAACAAGAAGTCAAATGTTATATTTTGTGTTTGTGCCCTTAATATTCTACGGAATCATCGATAATTTATCTCGTGACACGGGCATAGATTCGAGATGAGAGCATAACATAAAACTGTAGCGTGTAATATTTTGTAGGAATGCGATCGAGTGGATGCGAGTTTGGGAAAGTCTAAAGAGTAATTGAGTTGGGCGACTGTCGTATGAACGCAGAATGTTTGGACTCCAATGTTTCTAAAATGAACACTTAAGAAAACGTTGTGACTGAGAAATTCTGGGTGGTCGTGACCGAATGCATCGAGTGAGAAAGGTTGACAATTAGAATGAAAGGAAACGAGTGTTTGGAAGAATATATGACGGAGAAAATGTGATCACGTGGCAGAAAATGTTTGACTAACGTGGAAGAAAGGTTTTGACTGTGAACGTAGAAAGAGTGTTGAAGTTGTTAAGTTGTTATTGGTAAATTGTTTTAAATATACATTTATTAATATTCTAATCACTTCACTTGTATTGATTCGGATCTCAGTTCCATTTTTCGCTCTACTAAATCATTAAGATAGAATTTTCCTATAATTTTAAGTAAAGCGTATGTAGGCACAACGTCAGGCGCGGACCGCGGCTAGCGCGAAGGGACACAGCGCCAAGTACCCCGTGTCATAAAACTATCCCGCTCGACTACGCTATACCTGAAACGACGGTGATTGGCTAGCTTCAGCTACCCAAAACCGTATAAAAGACCGAACAGAAACACCAAAATGTCAGTAGCACCGATTTTGGTTTGCTGATAAGCCGGCTACAGCTGGCAGGAGCAGCACTGACAGGAGTACCAGTGTCTGGATTTATTAGGGGGCTTTACCCCCTCCCCCTATTCCATCTCATGCCAACGGAACTGTTACTCCTCACACTATTATCGTTAATAAATATTAAAAAAAAAAAAAAAAACAAAATGTCAGTAACACCGAGATCTAGAAAAGTGTCGAACTCAAGACCACCGAGAGTTAAACCAGGACCATCCTGCATACAAGTTAACTCTCGTCCTCAGTATCTGTTATGTTGTAACAACATTCATTTTCATAAAATTTTATATTGCAATTTCATAAAATTTCCAGCAATAATTCAAGGGTATATTTGGAGACATCACTATTAAGGGTAAAATAATACCATTGCAAGCAAACACACTTATTGCGATGCCAGTCTCAGGTTTTTCCCATTTTTTCTATGTGCCTTCGACTTGGCCTGGCTTCATTAAAAATTTCAGGTAGTTTACGCGATTAAGGCTATCCTCACTACATTTACTTTTGACCGTTGAAACAAAATATACCTTAAGTCCTGCTGGAAACATTTTCAACAGCCGACAATATCTCCCAGCCCAAAAAAAGGAAACAAATATCCCACTCCTAATGCCTTTTATATAATCACACAACATCCCTCCAGCATTAGATTTTGTAAAAATTCACTAAATAGTAACGTTCAACCAGACGCTCGTGCAATCGAAACATATTCATTTTTTTGTCTTTAAACATCAAGCGTTTCTTGCACTGTACTTGCACCAACCTTAAATATTCGGGAGTCATTAAGTTGCCACCAGAAATGAACAACGTTTTAATTTTACAAATTATTGAAATCATTGCGCGCATTGTAGAGTATCCTTTTCTAACACTCGTACACTACAAGGCGGCATCGCAAGACTCGCTTGACGTCCAGGATCGCCTTAAAGTAGTCGCCGCGTTGTTACTTTTTTTTTTAAAACCGATTCATGCTAAACATACAATCTGTGACGTGACTGTATTAATAACTACAACCTGTTACAAAGTTTAATTTCGTAATCCGTAAATACGCTCTTTGAAACTCGAGGATCTGTCGGACATCCGCTAACCGAAAGTCAAAGATAACTCCGTAAACTCGTGAATCAACTTACGATATATCTAGAACAAATCATCCAGCAACTCGGTGTTTCAATATTTATTCGATAATCTGTTTATTCGATCCACGAGGCGCAACTGCTGCGGGTGTGCAATAAGGATATCGCAGAAACTCGGTCGAGGCGATTTCTCAACGACCCGAGTTCCATTTATGCGCGATTTCGTTCGTGTCCTTTTCTGACGATCGATGAAATCAACAATCCTATGACTTGAACAAAATTGAAACAGCAAACATAATCATGACTGTACTGTAATGAAAGCATGAAAAAGAATATATGTTTCTTTTATTTTTCCTGTTGCATTTAGATCTGCATGCGTAACCCAATAGTGTCTTTAAATTAATTTTGCTTTATATTACAGTAGGAATGCGATTGAATGGGTACGATTTTAGGTAAGTGAAGTGAAGAGTGATTGAGTCGAGCGATAGTCGTGTGAACGTAAAATGTTTGGATGCGAGTGTTTCTAATTGTAAAGCGCGAAAGATGAGCACTTGAGAGAACGTCGAGACTAAGGAATTTTGGGTGAACGGGACCGAATGCATCGAGTGAGAAAAGTAGACAATTAGAAAGAAAGAAAATGAGTGTTTGGAAGAATACATGAATAAAGAGTGTGATTGTGAAAGTAGTAAGAACGTTGAAGTTGTGTTAAATCGAGAAGTCGTTTATTATATGTAATATTATATTCTAAGAACTTCACTTTGTTTTACCCACACCTGAACCCTACTCTCTCACTAAATATAAGTCAGAATTTCCTATATTACATTGAGATCACGTTTTCCACTATGTGTGTTTGGGGCTGCATATACCATATACATATATATATATATAATTGTAAAAGTGATTATGTGTGATTTGAGTGTCGCGCAACTAGTG
The DNA here is from genome assembly GCA_033822845.1 of Tetrapedia diversipes. Lineage (NCBI taxonomy): Eukaryota > Metazoa > Arthropoda > Insecta > Hymenoptera > Apidae > Tetrapedia > Tetrapedia diversipes. Next base: position 13,534 of record JAOPTO010001566.1, on the reverse strand, counting down.
CCGTCTGTAACTATTCGCATCTCTGAAAATTAGAAGGTCTATGTATTCTCACCCCTTACGTCTATAACATGGTTCCTAAAGATGGAAGTATATAAATCTAGCCCTGCTTTAATTTGTCAAGGGCTTGGGGCCAGATGAAGTTTCTTAAACCTAAGGATAAGCAACGACAGCCGCGTCAAAGACCCTCGTACAGAGTTTATTGTTTTACATTGAAAGCGAGATTTATTTGCTTCGCTTAACACTGCTTGCTCTATCGTGGAAAACTCCACCTCTAGTGATACCAGAATACAAAATCAAATGTTTCATTAAATTTTTCAGGGAGATACACAATCGTAACCCTTATACACAGCTGGAATCCGTTTTATGTACTCGATAACAGGGATGAATAGTTCAATCTTTTGAGTGTTAAATGCTCCCGGTCGAAGTGCTCCGCATGGGCGGCACTCTATTAACAATTGTTTTGCTTTAAATGGAAGATCGGAAAAATTGACAAGTGCATATACGCGTCCACAATCCACACGAGTAACTTTCGCCAAAGACGCATATACGCGTCCATAATCCACGCGAGTAACTTTCAACAAAGACGCATATATGCGTCCATAGTTCACACAAGTATTTTTCATCAAAGACGCATATACGTGTCCATAATCCACGCGAGTAACTTTCAACAAAGACGCATATATGCGTCCATAGTTCACACAAGTATTTTTCATCAAAGACACATATATGTGTCCATAGTTCATACCAGTAGCTTTCGTCGTACACATATATGCGCCCATAGTAGTCAAAGGGTTAATCACTGCTATTTTTTTAAGACTACGAAATTGTAACGGGTATTGTAGAAGTACTAAACGCAAGTGTATGTATCCTAAGAATCTCTTAATCGATTTTTCTCAGCTAAGACATTTTCCATGAACTTCCAAGCTGAGTCCTTAACATAATCAACGAACATAATAAGAAATATAATATTATTCATCATTTAGACTTAGGTATGGGGAATTATTCCAAATCGCCTTCTACACAGTGGAACGAATAAATAACGAAGTAGGAATACGCTACGTATGCTAAATTGAGGTCAAGTAATGACCAAAACTTTCTTCCTCGTTTCAAGTTATTGAACTGAGAACGTTACAGAAGAATTTCGTTCCTCCTTTGTAATTTGAATGCAAAACTCGGCTCCGGAGTATATGAGTGGCTGCTTACATGTAATGTAATATTCTGTAACCAGCAAAACGAAGAACCAACCCTCTCGCGTCAGAGAGACCAAGTCCTAAGACGAAGAATTTACATTCCAGAGCGAGTACAGACCGATGAAACTTTTAATACGATCCAAAGTTTTAAGTCTTCCAAAGCGAACAGTAAGCAGATATTTCGCGAAGGAATATCGAGGGGGTGAAGGTGCCAGGGAAACTTGTCTAACGCGCATCAACTCGAGTGGAAGAATGACGAGTTATCTTGGAAGCCGATGGATCTGAAACCAGAATTTTTACGCCGTTCAAAGATAGAAGCTGAAAAAGAACTGCTCGTTGGAAAAAATGCAGGCTTGTCAACCGACGCGGCGGTTTGGTCCACACTGTCATGGTGCAGTCGGCCATTGGCTTAGAAAATCGTTCTCATCGATTCTTCGCTCGCCATCCCCTGCAGCTCTGCCACTTTCTCCGTCATAGAATCTACGGTATCGCGTACAGTACCGCTTGAAAGTTTAAAATCACTTTTCGGATTGCACGAGTATCGAATTCTTCGCCAATTATAAACTCGATATTTATTCTTTACACCCGAAAGGTGACACTCAAGCTATTCCAATTTCATGAATTTTCAAATGCAAAGGGTGAAATAGTTATATACAACAGCGGATAAAAGTTTAAGATGAGAGGACAATGTAAAGCATAGTTTAATGAATTGGAAATGTTTATATTGGGTTGTCCCAAAAGTTCTTGCCGATTTTGAAGGATGATTGAAGCCCAAGGGATTGAAATTTTAGCATACATTTATTGAATTATAAAGGTGCCATTCCATTGTACAATCTTTCTCCATCTTTCAGGCAACTTGAGAATTTCGTCCTACCAGAATCTCTCAGGTTTTTCAGCGGAAAACTTTTCTACGTAATTTTTTATCCCGTCGAAGGAGTTGAAGTTTTTTCCATTAAGGGAATTTTTGTAATGATCGAAAAAGGTCCAATAAACTGCGCGTATTTTGTTTGCCGCTTTTGTGGCATTTTTGCCTTTCCAGTGAAAGAAAAGTATTAAATGCCTAAAATGCACTTTGTTTTCTTTTATATTCAAAGGCGTATAAAACTGACGAAAATTAACGTATTGTACCTAAATTTTGTTTCAAATATGCCTGAACTATTGTCTTTTACGATATGTACACATTTTATTTGTTCTCAATCATTTTAATATATTTGGACCTGTCCTCATGCCACCTATCAGAAAACAGCACGAACCTTCCGGACAACCCAATATATTCATTTTTATCGTCGCTATCTTAGAACACTATTTATCGATCAGCGTGAAACACGAATTTTCTTTGTCGCGCTATTTCTTATAAATCAATCATTTATTTTCCTTGACCCTTTGGTCTTAAACTTTACTCCGCTACTGTATACAAATTTTGGTATTATCTTTCTAAATTAAGTAAATTTTTATACCATTTCATTTCAGCACTTTGCGCTTGGAAATGTTTGAAAATAATTTCGTTTGACGACTAAGAGTTACGTTCTTAATCCAGAGGGCTAATAAAGTATAACATAACCCGCATAGAAGTTTCCTTTTTGTGCTTTTTATATTAAATTTCCATTATTATTCTTCATTAGAATTTCTGCACAATTAAAAATTTATAATCATAAGCTTTGCGTGCATGGTTATTGTTGTTAACGGTACATGAATTAATAACAGTTTTCTAGAATTTCGCAAATTTTTAACCAGACAGATTTTCATGATATCAAGATTCTGAATTCTTTGTTGTTTTAAATCCTTATAAAAGTACTTAAAATATGTGCAACCTTCAAATTTCTTCACGTTACTGTATAATAGATGTTTATGCATGTGCATGGGTATAGGGTGTCGCAAAAATGTATGCGTTCGCAGGCGTCTATGGATATAGAGAGGTGACTTCAACGATATTGGAACTTAAAAGCTTTCGCAGACTGCGAGAGTGGTGTTGGATGAAATTTAATTGCATCTTCCCTGCTGGAAGTTATTATTGGTTCTGCCTATGCTTTTCTTTTTCGTGGATCGGAGCGCTTGAATCGTGCTCAGTCGCTTCAGATAACTATCGTTTGGAATATCGTTGCTTAAATGCATTTTAAAATGTTTGTATTTTCAGCGTTTTGTTGTTTCAGCATAGATACTTCGATATTATTGCATTCGCAATGCTTTTACACGATATATAGGGTTTTCTAAATGAACGTCACATCTTTAACGCTAGAACTACTGACAATGTACAGGGCGCACATAGAGTTTAATAATTTTTAAAATTAAACGTTGTGCACTTCGAGTGGTAACTTATACACTCGAATATTTGAGGTTGATGCAGGTACAGTACAAGAAATGATTGATGTGTTTAGACAAAAAAAAGACTGAATATATTTCTATTACACAAGCGTGGTTGAACGTTACTGTTTAATGTATTTTTACAAAATCTCTGGTCGGAGGGATGTTATGCGCTTATATAAAGGTGTCAGGAGTGGGGTGTTTGGTTCCCTTTTTGGGGTGGGAGATATTGTTGACGGTCGAAAATGTTTCCAGCGACTTCAGGTATATTTTGTTTCATCGGTCGAAAGTAAAATGTACCGAGGATAACCTTAATCGCGTAAACTACCTGCAATTTTTAAGGAAGTCAGGTCAAATCGAAGGAACATAGAAAACATGGGAAAAACCCGATACTGGCATGGCAATAAGTACGTTTGCTAAAAAGGGTATCATTTAGCCTTAATGATGCTGTCTCCAAATATACCCTTGAATTACGGCTGAAGCTTTATGAATATAAAATGAATGTTGTTACAACGTAACATTGGCTTTGGACGTAGTTAGAGTGAAACTAATCATGACTAACCTGGTTGATATTAAGCGATTCAAAGTTTAACTCAACGCTTAAATTGATCAAAGCTCATGTAATTTAGAATATTCTAACTACAATAGAGATTTTTATGTAAATTCATAACTTTGAAAGCGAAACTTCAAGAATAAAATCTGAATAGAAAGTTTTTTTATTCTCCGATTATAATAATTTGTATTGTACTTTAGATAATTCCATACTTTCTTACGTTTGTATGTTAAGATTTGAATATTTTTACATAATTGCCGGTGAGGTAAATGGGTTTCGCGAATAGATTCTTCTTATGCTGCACCCTTAAGTGACAGCCTCAAAAGTTTCATTAATGAATTATTTTTCTCATAAGTGGAAAATATCGTATAAAGTAGGAATCAGAGGACTGGTGCATGTAATTAATTAGTAGTCTAATTTCAGGAAGTGTTTCCAATACGTCGTACCTCACTTAAAAAATAAGAATACACTACTGAAGCGCTCTGATAACTTTTAAGGTGGAGTAAATGTAGCAGAGCATGGTTGTACTTTTTACTGTGATTTAATTTTACTTTTATATAGCAACAAACTCATAATACAGGATGTTAATCCACCTCTGGGCCGAAATGAAATGGGAGGTTCTAGACGTTGAAATAAGACGAAAATCAAGAGTGACGAAATTTCGTTAAACGCTTCGTTAATTAGTTATTAGCAGTTAAAGATTGCCCAAATTAGCCAATCCGGCTGCAGCGCCGGCCGTTGGGCTCGCCGCGCACAGGCGAACCCAGGACCGTATCGACATGTATTATAACGCTTACCTTGTGGGGCGCAGGAAAACTTGTTTGTCGTGGATAATTCAAAATCAAAACTTCAGTCACTTTTCAAAATGTTGAATGACATTAAACCTGCTTACTCGCAAAATCCACAAGAGCATGTCAAATCTCGCCCATTGTGATTTTCGAGTAAAGAGGGTCAATGATCTCTTAAAGCAGATAGTACACTGCCCAAAAGTGAAGCACCCACACGCATTCAAATCGCGATTGTCCCGTCCGCGAATATTTATTGAATAATACACTCGCACCACGATTATCCCATCCGCAGTCTCCACAAAAAGGTACACAACAAACGTGCACGAATCAGTCATAATTTACACCGCCACTATAATGTATTCTTTTCTCTCTTCATTTGCACTTTCTCGTCGTGTGATTTTATCGCTGAGTTCATTACGAGTGCGTGATACATGTGGATAGATAGATTTCAGAAACGTTTTCTTAGTTTTTTTTTTTACTGTATTTGAATTTGAATAATAGAAATATTACGAAGCAAATATTAATCGAAAAAACAGCTTCCTCTTTCTGAATTTCTCTTTCGTCATTTGGTTCTGCTGTTGTTCAGTAGGGGAATTATTTTTCGACTTCATTAAAAAAGCTTTTTCAGATTGTTTCTAGTTATAGTTAATTTCTTTTAAATAACATTTTTTTAAATTTAATTTTACATAAAATATAGTTGTGAGTGTATTTTGTGTCGCGTGTGTGGTGTTGTCGTGAGAGTGCAAATGAAGAGAGAAAAGAATACATTATAGTGGCGGTGTAAATTATGACTGATTCGTGCACGTGTGTTGTGTACCTTTTTGTGGAGACTGCGGATGGGATAATCGTGGTGCGAGTGTATTATTCAATAAATATTCGCGGACGGGACAATCGCGATTTGAATGCGTGTGGGTGCTTCACTTTAGGGCAGTGTACTATCTGCTTTAAGAGATCATTGACCCTCTTTACTCGAAAATCCCAATGGGCGAGTTTTTACATGCTCTTGTGAATTTTGCGAGTAAGCAGGTTTAATGTCATTCAACATTTTGAAAAGTGACTGAAGTTTTGATTTTCAATTATCCGCGACAAACAAGTTTTCCTGCGCCCCACAAGGTAAGCGTTATAATACATGTCGATACGGTCCTGGGTTCGGCTGTGCGCTGCGAGCCCAACGGACGGCGCTGCAGCGGATTGGCTGATTTGGGGCAATGTTTAACTGCTAATAATTAATTAACGAAGCGTTTAACGAAATTTCGTCATTCTTGATTTTCGTCTTATTTTACCGTCTAGAACCCCCCATTTCATTTAAGTCCATAGGTAGATTAACACCCTGTATGCGCCCATAGTACTCTCAAAAGGTTGACGGAGAAAACAAAAATTGATAAGCGCATAAATGCGTCCATAGTCTCTACGAGCAACTTTCGTCGGACGCATATATGCGCCCATAGCACTCAAAGGGTTAAATCGATTGTACATCAGTCCTTACTGACTCTAACAATATTTATAATCGTATTGATTTCTTTTTTTTTTTTATCTTTACATACCTTTGAAAGACAATTGTATAAGATAATTGATTAATGTTATTTCTTGTCGTATAATGCGTTATTGTACACGTCCCTTTTTTGTTATGCTAAGTTTAATATGCATATCTCCTGATTCTTCATCTTTTCTTTTCCTTTGTACACATTTTGTATAAAGGACTTCGGTTTGTTTATAAATAAATAAATAACTAAATGCTCAAACACAGCATCAGTTGACTTCAAAGCAGAAATTGCAAATATTTCGCAAAACGACGAAGTGTAAGAGAAACACATGATACTATCAATCATATTTTACTTCGTTATCACTCATGCCTTTCAATTTGACCAAAAACGCGTAAAAGTTGTAACCACTAATCCAGTCACCACAGACTGTAAAATGAAATTATTTCGCTTTGAGGTACGTTGGAACTATGTAACGGCGTCGACTATGTAACTTCGATTGCCGACATTTCTACCAAATCAACTCGTTTTCAAGCAAACTGACTCGAGTCACCACTGCTATTAAATTAAAAGAGGCTTCTTTATTTTAATATGAACTGTTATTGTGGGAATTGTTATACAGGAGGAAAGGTTAGAAACAACCCTTAAATAAATTTAACACTTCCCTGGCACTTTACTGAGGTTTCTATTATATAGGCCAACATTACAGCCAAGGTAACACTTGGACACTAATTATTGAATCGAGGCTCATGTTTTTCGATGGGTCTTTTATATCTTCTGATTACAAGGAAAAGTCTGGTGGAAGTTCACATGGGAAAAGTCACGTAGGCTGAGTCTGGAACTGTTTTGACCGTCTTACGTTATCTATTCTACGACTTGTCTGCATCGGCAGACGATGATTAATTTAAAGAACGTAATAGACATCCATAGTATAACACTACGAAATAAGTGTTGCTAACTTCAGTACAGTTGCTCGCACCTATGTGAAGCATTCGTGGTTCAACCACGCGAGAGTGTATTTGATCGTCTGCCAAAAGGAGTGCTCTCCGCCACCCATTCCGGACTCAACCTCTCGCTCATATTTTCTCGCCGCCGATTCTTCCGGCTTGCTTGCCGTGCCTCTTCCGCCCTCCCGCGTCGATGAAACATCGACGAGAGCCCCCTCTCTCTCTCTCGTGCAACAAATCTTCGCGAATATCAAATGTAGGGAGAAAATAAAATAATACTGGTAGTAAAAACCGAACTCTCTCGCAGCCAAAATTCAAATGTCCTCCTTTGTCGGGCGAGGCGACACGAGAGGCGCACAAACAGATGAAGAACGTCGCGATGGAATTGGCGGCTAACCGTTTCGAAGCGTTTTACAGTTACAGTACGCGACAAAATTTTAGTATTTTTTATTCTTATTAATAGTCCGAAAAAGATTAACAATAGGAGTTATCGCCTAGAGATTAAGCTGCTTCACAACAGCGTCGGGAAGGAGCGTCGGTTGACCTGGTCCAAGGCCGTTTTCCGGGGACACGGTCATCGGAAAGGTATTATCGAGGGTGTCCGTGTCACGAATCTGTCGTGGCTGTCGCGAATACGGAGCACGAGGGCGTCGCGTCGCTCGTTACAGGCTTCTTTCGAGCAGACGTCGGACAGAAAACCGATAAACGCGACATCCGCCCAGGCGATCGCGTGGGGAATCTATCGTTGTGCGATCTCCGACGCGTTGTAATTTTCGAGGACGAACCATCGTGTAGCGAGGGCAAGTACTCCCTCCAACTTCCAAGTTATCGAGGAAGAAACCGGGTTAAATGAGGACGAACCGCGTTTTCGCGACGATTGAGCTAGGAGCGGCGAGTTTTTTGTGTTGTGGCGACGCGAGAGATTTTGCAGCCCCTAAGAATTCGACCATCAGAGTCGAAAACTTTCTACATACAGTAGCGGACATAAGTTTAAAACGAGAGGACAGTGTAGAGCATAGTTTCATGGTCTGCAAATGTTGTCTGTACTGTTATGCAGGGGGGAAGGTTGGAAAGAATAATTAATTAAACTTAACACTCCCTTTGCACTTTATTGAGGTTTTTATTGTAAAGACTGACATTACAGACAAGGTAACTCTTGGACACCAATTATTGAATTGAGGCTCGGGGATTTCGATGGGTCTTTTATATCTTCTGATGACAAAGAAAAGTCTGGTGGGAGTTCACATGGGAAAAGTCAAGTAGGCTGGGCCAAGGACTGTTCCGATCGTCTTACGTTATCTATTCTGCGACTTGTCTGCATCGGCAGACGAGGCAGATCGTAATAGAGATGCATAGAGATGTACAGTAAGACCCCGCAGGGTCTTAACGTGGTTTAACGCGGGGGATACGTTCCAATAAGTTCCAGCGCTAAACGAAACAGCGTTAAACGAAATCATCTAAACACGTAAATAATGGGGATTAGTGAAACATAACAAAGAATAAAAAAAACTTCTCGATTCTTTTTTTGTTTTACTTTGTAACATTTATTAACATTAAAACAGTTAAATAGTTTTTTATTACATCAATTTTAGTCTAAAACATTCATGAAAATCAAAAAAGGTTCAAGTAAAGGCGTCAGGTTTATGTCGGGGAAAGTTCTTCCTCACTTGATATCTTTTGTTTTTGTGACGAAGTCATCTAAAGTCGTTTGTCTTTTCCTGTTTTGTTCAGCAAGCAGTTGTCGATAGCAAAACACCGCATTAATGACACTTCGTCCCATCTTTATACTTCTATCAAAGTTTAACCGTTTGACTGCTGAGAAGCGCTATCGCGCTCCTTTTATATTGCGCCAAAATTGCGAAGAGCGCAATAGTGCTCCTTTTTTGTTATGCCAAAACTACGGAGAGCGCAATAACACTACTCTGAATCAGTGAAAGTTGTGCCTTCAGTAAAGTTCGTTGCGTTTTCGGAGCATATGAATTGTGTTAATTTCACTGAATTATAAGTGCTTTCTACCAATTTTATCCACGAAATGAATTAAAATAAATTTAAGTAAATAAATGGTATTTTAAAAAAATTAAGTTGTTGCAATGTAATATAAGTGAGTTTATTGTATGAAAAGTGTTTTCCATTTTTTTCCATACACGCGCAATTAGTACCGCAGTTTTGGCATATGTCCGAAAAAATCCGTCAGCAGCCAAACGGTTAAATTATTTTGTACAAACTAATCCATAATTTCCGTTATAATGGATGAACTTTTTTTAGAAAATCTGTTGAGAGTTCCTTTTGCTCCTCGTATACGACATATATACTACAACTATCACTATCGTGTGTGATTTCGGGGAATCCAAATACTACCGCGTAATAATGAAACAGCGTTAAGTGGAGTAGCGTTAAGTGAGGTCTTAGTGTATAACAGTACATACATTTCTAGTGTTCTTATGGTAGGATACTATTTATTGATTAGCACAGAATGAAAATTTTGTTTTTCATTTTACTTCTTATAAATTAATTAACTTCATTTCGTTGACTCTTTGGTCTTAAACTTTTGTCCGCTACTGTATGTATGTATCTGTGGCACTCGAACGGTTAACAAACATGAAGCTTAGAAGTTAAAATACACCGAGTAACATTTTGTCTGTTCTCGTTGCTGCATCTTCCAAAACATTTACAACATACGGCAACATATAGAAACATTTTGTCCACGCTAAAAACTACAAAAATCGAGCTGTTCAAGAAACATGATTTCAGACTTGCGCTCAAAAATTTTACAAACCTTTGAGCAGTATGAATTTTGAACTACGTTTATGTTTGATTAGAATTGCTAACAGTTTTACAGTAGCGGACAAAAGTTTAAGACCAAAGAGTCAACCAAATTAATGTAACTAATTTATAAGGATTAGCATCATAAACAAAATTTGCATGCTATGCTAATCAATGAATAGTGTTCTACCATAAGAACAATAAAAATGAATGTACAAACAATATTTGTAGACTATAAAACTATGTTCTACATTGTTCTCTCGTCTTAAACTATTGTCCGCTACAGTATCAAATAATATTAAAAACCAACATCAAGAAAAGAACTACGGCAAAATAAAAGAATAAAACCTTTTCTTTTAGGAATCACCAAAAATGATCGGTTCTATCAAAAACTTCATGAGATGAAGAATAAACGTATAGTAGCGGACAAAAGTTTAAGATCAAAGCGTCAACGAAATCAAGCTAATTTATAAAGAATAGCATGATAAACAAAATTTGCATTCCGTGCTGGTCAATAAATAATATTCTACCATAATATAGGAAAGGTTATAAATTAAAAGAAAAAGAAAGAAGGGTGAATAATAATAATATATATACGTGTATTTAATAAAACTAAAACGACACAAACAAACACGATATAACAAACTACGCTTATGCTACGCAAACTACGCTGATACTTCGCAAACTACGCTGATACTTCGCAAACTACGCCTATGCTTCGTAAACTACACAGTCCTTCGCTCTACCCTCACCGTCTGGTACTTTTCTGACCTGCGCTCGCATTTTCCCCGTCATATATTCTTCCAAACACTCGTTTCCTTTCATTCTAATTGTCAACCTTTCTCACTCTACGCATTCGGTCACGACCACCCAGAATTTTTCAGTCACACTGTTTTCCAAAGTTCTCATCTTTCACGCCTTAGAAACATTCGAGCCCAAACATTCTACGTTCACGCGACAATCGCCCAACTCAAGTACTCTGACCTTTCCAGCCTCGCATCCGCTCATTCACATTACTACACTCGGCCGTCCTGAAATTTACATCTGCCCTCAGATGTTGATTTCATACATTCATCATCACTGTCTTCATCTCTTTCGCCGAGAGAATCATACGCATCACAAACCCACGGTTTCATTTTCCAATTTATATCGTAGTCCAAACACGGCTTATCATGGTCTACGGATGGCGACGTTCGTTGAGGACCTTCGTGGTCGCCTGCTTTCCGTACAACGTATCGATTGTTCCGCAAAACTCTTAAAATTACACATTTCTTCTTCCGCTTACGATTGTAGGTTTTTCTATTCTCTACTTGAATTCTAACTATTGATTCTTTGTCGCTTCTTCTAATTTTATCGTGATCTCGCATAATTCTACGTAAAACTAAATCAAACTTATCATCTACTTTTTTGTACAAAATATTTCCTCTTAAAACGCAATCCACAACTAAACTATCGCTACTTATAGCTTCTAATACCTTGACTAAATCAGGGTCTTTTTCCCTCGCTTTCGTTCCGCTTTCCGACGCACACTTTTCGCTTTCATCCATCACCACACACTCAGACAAACGATTTCCACTAAACTCATCATCTTGTAAAACACTTTTTCTCGCTCCATGCTTAACATTACATTGTACTTTTTTCGACACTGATCGTCTCGCGCTTTGGTGAATGAGTTCATTGTCTTTGACTACACTACACATTTTTACATCTAATTCACGGGCCTTTATTGGATTATATTTTCCAATCAGGTTTTGTGCACTACAACGGAAATCGCGATCGTTTACATGCGACTGACCGACCGTATCGGTTTCACAAACGCGAATTCGGAATACTTCCGGAACATCACTATTGTGACTCGCAACGCTTTCTTGTATTTCCGCATTTTCCGCTACCCTGGAGATTCTGCAGCTGTTCCTAGCAGGATTCTTCTCCGGGCAGTTCGCAGCGATGTGTCCATAGTCCCCACACTCAAAACACTTAGTGCCCCTTTCCCTCGTAGGACAATTGACCGCCAGATGATTCTTCGATCCGCAACTATGGCACCTCCTCGATCTGCTACCATCTTGCAGATTCTTCTCCATCATGCGTTGATGTCCGTCATCATCCTCCGTGGTTTTCTTCTCCTCGAAGTTTCTCTTGCTACGCCATTGCACCCTCTCGAACGCTTCCAATAAATCCGTTTTCACGTGAAATCTTTGTATGTACGCTTGATTTCGGAGATCAGGATCGGGTATTCCAGAAATGATATAATCAATCAATCCGTCGTCTTCTTCTATCGGCACGTTGTTGGCCAATATTACTTTCTCGTGAAAGTAGTCACCGAACTCTTCGCCCTTTCTCCAAACTCGGTCTTCAAATTGTTTTCTTCTTGTCGCTTTACTCGGCTGACGGAAAAACATACTGCGCAACTCAATGAAAAATTCGTCGATGGCCATATCAATGAGACTAGGCTTTGAATGAAACCACTCGAGAGCTCGATCTTTCAAACGACACACCACTAGTACTTTACACGATTCCGACGAAAACTTGTACGTGGCTTGCAACAAACGTACCTGTTTTTCCCAACGCTCAAATTGACTTCCTGTTCCGTCAAAATGATTCAACAATCCAGCGATTGTTGTGACGCTTATTCCAGCTTCTCTAGGTTCTCCGACATTACCTGAGACCGACGACACTGATCGTGGCGACTGCACCGACAAACTCTGCATTTGCCGCAACATTTCAATTTCGCGGCGCGCAACTTTCAACTCGCGTTCCGCCAACTCTTTCTCTCTTCTGAGGAGATCCATCTCTTTTTGCTGGATGCTGCCCTCACTACGCTGGTCATTCACTGTCATATTCTGCTCTGTCTCGCACATATTCAGATCTTCTGCACTCAATGGCATCACAGTTAATTATCGACGCATTTAACTCTACGCGGCACTACGCAATCACGTACATTCAAAATTATTCACGTATGGCTAAAACAATCCCGGCTGAGCCCCCAAAATTTATAGGAAAGGTTATAAATTAAAAGAAAAAGAAAAGAAAGAAGGGTGAATAATATAATAAATATACGTGAATTTAATAAAACTACAACGATACAAACGAACACAAAATGACAAACTACGCTTATACTACGCAAACTACGCTGATACTTCGCAAACTACGCTGATACTTCGCTAACTACGCCTATGCTTCGTAAACTACACAGTCCTTCGCTCTACCCTCACCGTCTGGTACTTTTCTGACCTGCGCTCGCATTTTCCCCGTCATATATTCTTCCAAACACTCGTTTCCTTTCATTCTAATTGTCAACCTTTCTCACTCTACGCATTCGGTCACGACCACCCAGAATTTCTCAGTCGCACTATTTTCTCAACTTCTCATCTTTCACGCCTTAGAAACATTCGAGCCCAAACATTCTGCGTTCACGCGACAATCGCCCAACTCAAGTACTCCTCCAATCGCCCAACTCAAGTACTCTGACCTTTCCAGCCTCGCATCCGCTCGATCACATTACTACAATAAT
>JAOPTO010001565.1:0-12501 GCA_033822845.1 Tetrapedia diversipes | reverse complement strand
ACAGAATCTACAAATACCACAACTGCCAACACACATACACTCACACATCCGAAATGTAGCCATACTTAACAGAGAGACAATATTAAATATTTCCGCAATAAAAAACACCAGCATGAACTTGGTACAGGCCGTTCATGCTGGTTACGGACCAGAGAGGAAATCCTCTGAGAGTTCGAAGAACAATGATAACAATAGTAATAATACTTTATTAACGGATAAAAATCCATTGGTATACAAAAACGAGTGGTATGGAATTATGTATACTATTCAAAACAAATTGGTTACAGTGAAATTGTTAAATTCTTCAGTCTTTTCCAGTTTTAGTTTTTCGCACCCGTTCTTATCAGGATCCCGTTCGCGACTGCTCCATCTCGGCCTAACGCCTAACGCACGAGTAATATAGGCTCACTCTATCGTACTAATTAACACCTACAAATTTCTGTCACACATCACTACATGCCGCGAGTTTCAAATATCGTTTTAATACACATTAACGCTGGATCTATAAAAATGATTGAAATTAAACGATTTATAATTTTTTAAACGAATTTTATAAATTTACTAAGGGTAGTTAGACACATTCTAACAGATATGAATGAAGATTCGATCCCTTTGTATTATGTATCTTTTAAATGTAACTTTCAGACTAATAAGCGTACTTTAATCTAACAATTAATTCTACCGTTAATATTGCAGAGGGTAGTAGTAGCAATAGCTCTCACCATTTATATAAATTTTTAATTGAAATTTTTCTAAATTTTTTATAATTCTATAATTTTAAATTTCCTACGATTTTCTATAATTTTAAATTTCCTATAACTTCCTATAATTTCCTAAATTTTCTACAATTTTCAATTTCCTATAATTTTCTATAATTTCCTAAATTTTTTATACTTTTCAATTTCCTATAATTTCCTAAATTTTCTATAATTTTCTATAATATTAAATTTTCTACCCTTGCGAAACACGGAAGTTTGTACTCGGAATGACGCAAGTGCTAAAGAAACATTTATATATGTGAGTTTAATATACTGAAAATGCTTGCGTGTCCTATTTTAACAATTACGTCGAGAAAAGTGGGCTTACACAGACTACAATCAATTATAGCCGCATTTCTTCCATGCACAAACTCTTAAGCTCCAGATAGCGTGTGATATTCTCAAACTTTTGGTCGATACTGTACAAATACGCGTATGGACGATGATGTTGCGGCTTCAAGTTCGATCTGTTCGCCATTACGAGGGATTTACTGCCTGGACGAGTGCGTAGGAAAAGTTCGTTCATCGGAAGGACGAAATGAAATGATCAGGCTGCCCGAGGGACGCGATTGACGATTCCCTTCAGCAAGTTATCAGGCCAATTACTCCTAATAACGCCAATCGGGTTGTAAATCGACTCCCGTTTACGAGAAATCCGGCTACGACCATTCCAAATGTCCCAGACGTGTGTTGTGCAATCTTTATCGGCGCGATTCCGATCGCGATAAGGGCTTGCTTTAACATTCTTGGCTGGACGTTTTCCTTAGAATGTCGCTGAAAGACGAAAAATTTTCTGCAGAAAGCATCCATCGACAGAATTTACCCTTTGCTTCGAGCGCCGGGTGTATCGGGCATCTCGTAAATATATAAATACCTAAAAATATGTAAATTGTAATTGGTCTAATGGTATTAGAATAAGTAATATAATTTTGTATAATTATTTCGGATAATCGACGTTCTACTTTATTTTATTTATTTACTCGTTAAAGAACTATTATTAGGCTTGCACTTTGAACTTGAAATGTGACTATAGGTAATCAGATGATAATAATTTCATAAATGCAAATAATCATGCTTAAAAATCGCAGCAATATTTATTTCAATTAAATAAATTCTAATTCACTTAATTTCATTACCTATTTTGCATATTTCAAATTTTTGAATACGGAGAATCGCTTTTCGAGTGTAAAGGGTTAACAGTAAGAAGTCAATTAACCCTTTGTTTCGAGCACCGCATATATACAGCATTCAAATGTATTTTGTATTTTAATAACTTTGTAAGTTTTTTCACATTAAAAACGTAAACTATACTTGTTATATTAGATCAACGATTGTTTTATTAAGCAGAGTTTATTCTTACAATGCACAATTACTTTATTCTTCTGAACTTCACTGTTAAGTCCTAACTACCTGCCTGTTCAGTCCTAAGTAACATTCTTAAATACTTAAAATTTTAAGTATCCACGAAAGAGGATATCCAACACCTATTTTCCATACCTATGCTATTAAGTGTCCGCTAACAAATTTTAGGAACACTTTAACACTATTCCTACCACAACCGGTCAAATGACCGTTTTTAAAATTTCGATTAGAATTTCATAGGTACGATGTAATTGAATCGCCTTTAAACTTTAAACTTTTCCTCAAATATACGTATAATACAGTTTTCAATACTCACTTCCTTTTTCATTGTTTATTTTTTAAGAAAAATTTCTAGTCTGTCTTACGTGGGAATGTCGCGGTAGGAATAGGTATACGTGAAGTGTCGGTAGGAATAGTGTTAATCATACAGTACCTTGCAAAAGTTTAAAACAAGAGATCAATGTATAACATAGTTTTATGGTTTGCAAATGTTGTCCAAATGTTCATTTATATTATTATTGCGGTAGAATACTATTTATTGATTAGCATAAAATACGAATTTAGTTTATCCTACTATTTCTTATGAACTAATTAATCTACTTTCGTTGATTCTTTGGTCATAAATTTCTGTTGGTTCTTTGATCTTAAACTTTCGTTGACTATTTGGTCTTAAACTTTTGTTGATTCATTAGTCACAAACTTTCGTCCACTACTGTATACGGTGGACCAAGAAAGAAGTTTCACCAATTTCAGACCGTTCTTCACCCTAACATAGCGAGTCTTCCGTGCTGGAAAAAGGCTTTCGACAGGCGCTTAACGTACGGCTTCGCAACGTGCAGGCTAGGAGGAGCAGCGAAACCCAGTAAAATGGACCCATCTGCCATGCTCGTAGATTCTGCCAAGGGAAACGTGTCCTTGGCGTTGGTAGCCCGCCGCATAAACTCGGCCGGGTCGCTTCCCCGGCCCCGACACGGTGGCTCTCTCGCGGTTGCCCACGTCGCGGCCACGTGAACAAAGGGTGGATACACCTACATACGTTCTCATCACGGATTCGCCGGGACAAAACAAACCCGACACCGCGACGTCCCCCGGCTCTTTCTCTCTCGCTGTTCTTCACGACGCTCGGGCGGGAGAGAACGGAGAGAGAACGGAGAGAGGAAGCCTTCCTTCCGACGGCCACGAGGAGCCAGACCAAGCCAGCGACAAGAGGAGGTAGAATGATGCAGAAGCGGCCAGAAGAGAAGGAAGAAGACGAAGAAGGAAGGAAACGGGCAACGGAAAGTTAACGACACACGAAGAGGGGAATCGTACAACGAAAGGAACAGAAAGGAAACGAGATCGGTTGCAGGCGGAAGGAGGATAAAAGAGAAGGAAGAGGAAGAAGGAGAGGAAGAAGAAGAAGAAGAAGAAGATGAAGAGGAGTAGGAGGCAGAACGGAGCGGTGGTTGCACTGCTCCACACCACGGTGTATACCGAACTGAAAGATCTGGTCGCTCAGATAGCGGGGTGATCTGTGAGGCCCGGTGTGTGGTACCCCTTTCGCGAACTGCTGCACGCTTTCGCAAAGGGGGCTGCGATCGAAAGGGGCCATCGAACGTAACCGTGAACGGGGAAGGAGAGCAGAGAGACACGGCGGCGCGCACCGGCCTCGGGGAGGTAGAGATGGTGGAGGAGAGACCGTTTCAAGAGGTGAAGGAGGTGGAGTGTGTCTGTGTGTGTGTTTGTATGCAGCTTAACGTTGCCTCGCGGACCCTCCAAGGAGCTCTCGGATTGAGACGTTGTGGCCTCTTTGTACCAGCCGTGATGCTTTCGGAGCACCGTATTTACGAGTAACGCCGTGTAACCGTGCGCTTGCGAACCGACCGACCACCCTTTTCACCCTTCGCCACCCTCCCCACGGTCTACGTCCCTTTCGCTCTTCCTTCAGCTTGTTTCCCTCTGTGTGCATACGCTTCGATCCGGCCACTCGGGGAGAACCTCAGGCCCTCCTCTTCTACGCTGTGAACGCGGCGCATTTGAATTCGAAGAAAAAGTATGCTTCGGCCGCACGACACCGGGAACCGTGGGTCGTTCTAGGTTTTCGGTGGTGAAGCGCGTTCAGATCTGATCGATGCTGCGGGTCTGGGCCTCGTTGGAGATCGCAAGAACTTTTCGAGGGACCTGAGCAGATTTTTGAGATGCGGAAAGCGCCAAAACTAATGGGAAGGTGTTGGTACGTTTGACGTATCGGAAAATGTGTACAGTGGCGGACAAAAGTTTAAGACGAGATTACGGTATATTAGCGATGCAACAATCGTTAGTTCTAACAATCAGGTTTCTTTGGTTGTACACTTTCTGTCGGAATATAAACTTAGTATTTCTACGTGCACCCCTCTGTTTATAAGCAATGGGATACTCGATGAATTCAAAATATAAAGAAATGTCTGTGTTACGATTACAATATTAAGGTACAATAATGAACAAATGTTTAAGACGAGAGGACAGTGCAAAACAATTTTATGGTTTGCAAATATTGTTTATCTCTTCATACTTATCATTATTATGGTAGAATACTATTTATTGATTAGCATAGAATAAAAAATTTTATTTATACTATTATTTCTTATTAATCAATTAATTTACAGTATCGAGCAAATATTTGGGACAAGAGGACAATGTAAAACATAATTTTATAGTTCGCAAATATTGTTTACCTATTCATTTTTAATGTAATTATAGTAGAATACTATTTATTGATTAGCATAGGATACTAATTTTATTTATACTGTTATTTCTTATTAATCAATTAATTTACAGTAGTGAGCAAAAGTTTGGGACAAGAGGACAATGTAAAACATAATTTTATAGTTCGCAAATATTGTTTACCTATTCATTTTTAATGTAATTATAGTAGAATACTATTTATTGATTAGCATAGGATACTAATTTTATTTATACTGTTATTTCTTATTAATCAATTAATTTACAGTAGTGAGCAAAAGTTTGGGACAAGAGGACAATGTAAAACATAATTTTATAGTTCGCAAATATTGTTTACCTATTCATTTTTAATGTAATTATAGTAGAATACTATTTATTGATTAGCATAGGATACTAATTTTATTTATACTGTTATTTCTTATTAATCAATTAATTTACAGTAGTGAGCAAAAGTTTGGGACAAGAGGACAATGTAAAACATAATTTTATAGTTCGCAAATATTGTTTACCTATTCATTTTTATTGTAATTATAGTAGAATACTATTTATTGATTAGCATAGGATACGAATTTTACTTATACTGTTATTTCTTTTTAATTAATTAATTTACAGTAGCGAGGAAAAGTTAAAGACGACAGGGCAATATAAAACATAATTTTATAGCTTGCAAATATTGTTCATATACTTATTTTTATTGTCATTATGGTAAAACACTATTTATTGATTAGCATAGGATACGAATTTTATTTATACTGTTATTTCTTATTAATTATTTAATTTAGAGTGGCGTACAGAAGTTTAAGACAATAGGACAATGTAAAATATAATTTTATAGCTCGCAAATATTGTTTACCTATTCATTTTTATTGTAATTATAGTAGAACACTATTTATTGATTAGCATAGGATAACGAATTTTATTTATCGTGCTATTTCTTATAAATTAATTAATTTATTTTGTTTGACCCTTTGAAACTTTTGCTCGCTACTGTACATACGAACCGTTTATTTTGAAAGTGACATACAGTAGCAGACAAAACTTTAAGACGAGAGGACAATGTAAAACATAGTTTTATGATCTGCAGATATTATCCGTACATTCATTTTTATTATCATTATGCTAGAATATTGATTTATTGATTAGTACAGAACGCAAATCTTATTTATTATGCTATTCCTTAAAAATTAGTTAATTCAATTTCGTTGACACTTTTATCTTGAACTTTTGTCCGCTACTATACCACGTGACATCATTGTTCGAACTTTCGAATCTTCGATTATTCGGACAACCCGAACCCTAGCACGTATAAACGAAAAACCGACAGTTTGTTGGCATGCCTCGACAATGTTCGCCGTGGAAAAAGTTCCCGATTGAGATATCGTGGCTCATCAGCCTACCGAAAGGCGGATATCAATCTACCTCAGCGGCCCCGGTCCGGGAAGGAAAATTGAAGATTGAGACATCGCCGGTTCGCTGTATCGGCCATGATGCCCTCGAGGCACCATATTTACGAGCTGAATAAACGAACGCTCGCGAATATTCTCTTTCTCTCTTTCCTCTATTTCTCCTCCCTCTCCGGCTGGTTTCTCCGAGCCCACTAGATCGCGGTGCATTTGAATTCGAAGGAAATGTATGTATATACGATCGGTTAGACCGCGAGGACCGTAAGTCGTTCCATCGTGACGAAGAAACGAGGGCCTGAACGCTGCTTGACGCCGACGCTTCCCCGGGCTCTGTGTCGGCGTTTTTTAACGCGTCGTCGATCCGTACGAATAAATCGTCGTCGATCCACGATCCACGCCGTGTGTACACACCGATACACGCCGGTATCTAACGGTTAATTAATATGTTCTGCTTGTCAGGCCTGGACCTCGCTTTTGCCGGTGTACTTACAGCTGCTCCCTCTTCCGTTCTGCTTCTCTGTTTCTCTTTCCGTCACTCTTTCTTGCTCTGTGCTTCTCTCTATCTTTGCTCCCTGTCTCTCGACGTCGGTGGATCCGTGTGCGTGCGAGAATTAATTTCGCGCATGACGGGGATGCTAATGCGTTTCGTGTTCGTGGTAGCAGTGTTTATGGAAATGATCGGTGGGACAGAGCCTGATTAGTGGCTTACCACGGATTTTTACGTGTTTCTAGGAAATTTCGATGTTGAAACAATTGGTGATTGAGCATGCGGTGTTTGTAGAAGCATGAAGAATTTTCGAATTAAAGCATTTGTCATTTAAATTCCCGCTTTTCAACACTTTACCGACCTCTAACGGTTCAACATACGCACTCCTGATCGGCTCATTTTTGCGTGGATACATCGCTAATGATTTTATTATTAAACGATATTTTCTTCGCGTAATTAACACTAGAACTACCGACAATTAAAATGTACTTATTTGCATGCAAGAGATCAAATTGGAAATTACATGAAAAAATACCGAATACGTAAGAAACAAATCTTTATTTATACCTTCTGCAGAAAATCATGATAAATTTGGAAACTTTACCATAGAGAATTTATAAGTTTGCTATGAATAATCAGCAACTGGTCATTTTGACTGCTCTGGTAGTTCTAGTGTTAATAGTTTAATATTTGTTTATAGTATATATATGATACCGCTCAGAAACGTGTTACCTTCGTATAAAGGAACGTCATAAAATTTACAAACGAAGCGTGCAAAAAGTGTTAACTGTTTAACACCAGTCCCTTCGAAAAGTTTCAAGCAAAGCCAAACTTTACGATAGCGATCCTATTATCGAGGAAAAAGAAAGAATTTATTATTTTTGTTAATGTCAATTTTAATACACATGTAGAGGATTAATTGCTTTTATCTGTTTTATGTAAAGAATTAATTATTTACGTCTCTTCACGGAGATACGAATTTGCATAAAAAGCCTGTAGGCTGGTCGTTAACGCTGATTTTATTCTTAGTTAGGCAGTAAGTTTATCTGAACAGATTTGCATTTTTAATGAGGCGATAAAAGACGAAGAGGTAGTATTTAGGCGGATGAAGTATCGCGAATAAAAATTGCGGGACTTTTATTGGCAGCCGGAGGTGTGGTTACGATGCGTCGACAGGGCGTGCTTAGCGATGATTTAGAATTCTGAAGATTAACGCATTTTCGCGGGATCCTATCAATAGAAACGCGCCACGCCCCGCGTCGGCCGCAACCCGGCAGAGATTCGAATAAACTCGCTCGACATTTTCACTGGAACACGCTGTTGTAAATCTCTCTAAAAATATCGAACAATATTCCGGACGTATTCGACGGGTTTCAGGAATGATTCACGCTCTACTCTGAATTTCTCTTAACTCAATTAGCATTTATATGTGTCTAACAAAGTGTAGATATATTTTTTATTACAAATCTAATAAATCTACAAATTAGAAAACATCTAGTTACTTCACTTAAACGTTTAAGGTTAATAATTTAATTAACCAATAATTTAAGGTAAGTATTTAAAAGCAATTTAAATTAATTAATTACATTACTTACCTTAAATTATTGGTTACTTAAATTATTAACCTTAAACGTGTTAAACGCTATTTAAAAGCAATTTAAATTAATTAATTAAATTAAATACCCCCCGATTTTCAACAAAAATTCATCCCTTAAAAGGATCAGCTTCATAGTATTCTTTTGCGTGTTGCACCAAACTTTTTAGACAGCTAATGTGAATCATGTTACACAAACACAAGAATCCTACGACTAACTTTGAAGAATTTGAATTCCTTCGTCTGTACGAAGTCAAATTCAAGTATCATGTGAAAAGGATAGAAGTAAGGGTGTTTATGTTAAACGTAATAAAAAAATCTGCAAGACTAAAACACATTTTATGTGTTTTAAAAACAAAGTATATATGTAAAAATTGTTTTGAATAAACTTTCTTTAAAATAAAAATAAAGTTTCATTCTTTTTTTAAACTTCAATTTTCATATTTGAGTCAAATTGACTCGTTTCAGGCAAAGTAAGTATATACCCAACATCCGGCACTCTAGTGTTAATATGTATATAATATATCTTTACGTTAACCAAAGAGATAAATATTAATAATAAAGTTGTCAATCTTATAATAATATAGTAGCATACTCGTCATCGCTCGATTTTCGCCACTCATACAGGTTCGCGCGCTCAAAAGGGGGCGCCACAGCTAACTGGTTAATTAACCAGCCGGTGACACGATCGAGATATACCCAACATCCGGCAATCTAGTGTTAATATGTATATAGTATATGTTTACGTTAACCAAATAGACAAATATTAATAATAAAGTTGTCAATTTTATAATAATAAACCCGTCAGTAGCACACTCGTCATCGTTCAATTTTCGCGACAGACATAGATGCGCGCTCTCAAAAGGGGGCGCCACAGCTAACTGGTTAATTAACCAGCCGGTGACACGATCGAGATATACCCAACATCCGGCAATCGAGTGTTAATATGTATGTAATATATCTTTACGTTAACCAAATAGATAAATATTAACACAAATTGTCAATCTTATAATAATATAGTAGCATACTCGTCATCGCTCGATTTTCGCCACTCATATAGGTTCGCACTCTCAAAAAGGGGCGCCACAACTAACTGGTTAATTAACCAGCCGGTGACACGATCGAGATATACCCAACATCCGGCAATCTAGTGATAATATGTATATAATATATCTTTACGTTAACCAAATAGATAAATATTGGTAACAAAACTGTCAATTTTATAATAATAAACCCTTCAATAGCATACTCGTCATCGTTCAATTTTCGCGACAGACATAGATGCGCGCTCTCAAAAAGGGGGCGCCACAGCTAACTGGTTAATTAACCAGCCGGTGACACGATCGAGATATACCCAACATCCGGCAATCTAGTGATAATATGTATATAATATATCTTTACGTTAACCAAATAGATAAATATTGGTAACAAAATTGTCAATTTTATAATCATAAACCCTTCAATAGCATACTCGTCATCGTTCGATTTTCGCGACAGACATAGATGCGCGCTCTCAAAAAGGGGCGCCACAGCTAACTGGTTAATTAACCAGCCGGTGACACGATCGAGATATACCCAACATCCGGCAATCTAGTGTTAATATGTATATAATATATCTTTACGTTAACCAAAAAATAAATATTGGTAACAAAACTGTCAATTTTATAATAATAAACCTTCAATAGCACACTCGTCATCGTTCGATTTTCGCGACAGACATAGATGCGCGCTCTCAAAAGGGGGCGCCACAGCTAACTGGTTAATTAACCAGCCGGTAACACGATCGTGCGTAGCGAGGTTTTCGTGAACAAAAACGAAGGGAAACGAAACGTCGATGATCGCCGTCGACCGTAAACGAGCCTACGAGGATTAATTATTCTTTCTGCGTGAACCCCTTTTCACCGATGGACGAGAGCGATCCGCTCAGGGGTGGGCCCGAGCGGATCGCCGCTCGCATCTTCGATCTCGATCGCACGAGCGGCCGCCTTTGACGCGGATGACTGGCTCTAATCCGCTAACGTTAGACAAACAAATGACAATGGAGATCGGCTATCTCCAGAGGCCTCGATGCTGTAGATAGGAGGAGGGTCGGGCGATCCAGTTCCGTTGCTCGAGATACGGTTTTCGGACAGGTGGCACGGGAACGATTGATGCTTCCCTCTAATGACTGATGCTCCGCGCTAATTGGCATTATTCTGCGATCCAATAACAGGAATTTTTGTCGAAACAAGGGGACAGGAGCGGAGGGGGAGCAAGGGATAAGTGTAAGATGACTGGATTCAGGGAGCTGATTGAAGCATCCGCTTTTGTAAGGGGTGTGGTTGTATGCGCTTAAAAGAAGGGGGTTGCGATGGAGTATAATGATGGGATGTAAGAGTGAGTTATGATAACAGGTAGAATAATCGAAGAGGAGATCAATCATCCAGGTAATTGTTACTTTGGACGAGGACAAAAAACTGTTGGCTGTTTAATAATTATCCGGCAATGGCTTTTGTTCTTTATATCGAATTTTATTATTTTAACCCTTTGCACTCGTACGTCTCAGCGTATGCGACATCACAAGTTTTAACGTGGAATTTTCATTTTTTTTTTAATTATACTCATGAAATGTTACAGCTAAGTATGCTAATAACGTGTCGGAAAAGTTTTGTTTTGATTGAATGAAAAAATAAATTCCGAGTTGGCGGTAATTCATGGTCATATTAAATTCGAGTGCGAAGGGTTAACCCTTTCGCTACCAGCGCCTCAGGAGACAAATCGCCACCACAGCTCAGATGTTTTATTATTTAAATATCGTATCAATTGTCATTAATTTTTGTGGGATGTATTTATAACGTTCTAACTAAATGAAATTAGCAAATTTACACATCGACCCACATAAGTAACACTGTGTGTCCTATATTTCTGACGCCAGGCTCAGGTAAGAAAATCGAGTTGTCACATATACGTGACGCTGGTAGCGAAAGGGTTAATTGCTGTACATTTGTTCACTTCGTCGTTTGGTTTACGATACTAGAGTGACCTGCGGACGATGGCTGTTGGTTTTTGGGTGAGGTAATTAACAAGGTTACATTTCTACTTGATTACTACACAGGTAACAATTATTCTCTTTGATTGCTGGCGCAAGAGTGAGTCAAATTTATACTAAGGAAAACAATAGAGTCGTTACCAGTTATTAGTTTTCTAGTTTACACATTCCAACAATAGCTCTTAATAAGGTAAACTTAACACACACACACACATATTCACACATACGCCTATTTATATTTACATACGTAAATAGTATCTAACAGAAAGCAAAGCAAAGTCTTTACTCCAACATAAATCCGTGATTGTAATTGATAATTTGTAGCTTTTCTGTTTCAAATTTAATTGAAAATTCTAGATTTTCCTACAGTTATAAATTTTGTTATTTATAATTATAAGATTGTTTATGTATGCATTGTGTCCGTTAATTTATAGTTTGAGTTTGACTGTTTACACCTTGAAATTGTTTATTTATATACCAGATTTATACGACAGTATTTTCAGTTTATTTATTTTCGTTCAATCTATTTGTTTAAAAACCATATTTCACCAGTAATTAACCAGAGTTCCCACGTGTAAACATGTGAATAGCGAGTAACGATTTCGTGGCAACCTGTTCCTTCAAAATCGCTGATCATCGCAGCCTGATTCGTATTTGTCACGATCAATACCTCGTATTTATTACAATCAGCTCCAACTTCAGCTTCTACGATCTAGAACGATGCTCCTCTGCCTTTCTACCATTCCAAGGCTACCCTCATCAAGATACAAGCTCCAGTTAATTCTAAACATCAATTGTCACACTCGATCCGTGCCATAACTCTTTCCCATGTTTACCCATTTTTTTAAGCACTCTCAAACACCTCTACATTCACATGTTTCCATTTTTAGGTGATCCACAGCAAAAACTCACGTCTTCAATTTCTAACCCTTTACGTAATTCAGTCAATCTTGAAAGCACGCGTGTGCATAATTATTTTTAAGTAATGACGAATAATTCGACAAAAGTAGAGTAATTACACACGTTATAAACTTAAAATAAATTAACACAAGGTGACGAATTTTTCTAGATGTTTTTTTTTTTTTTTAAATTAACCCTTTTGCTACGGAACGCTTGTGACAAAATGTGATAGCTGTGCATAATTATTTTCAAGCAATGACGAATAATTC